>SJOL01002847.1:0-100690 GCA_004794785.1 Opisthorchis felineus | reverse complement strand
TATATATAGGGCGACTTCGATAGGTGAAGTCGGAGGACAGTACAGTCGAGTTGTGTGCGTTATAATCTGGTGTTTTGGCGGGTTTCTGATGGGAAAGTCTTGAAAGCGGCGTGACCAGCAACAAGCTTTTACATGCCACGCTCTTGAACGTTCAATTATTTCGGAAATCAGGTGGCGTAAAATTGGCTTTTCAATGTTAGCTAACGGAGGAGTGGCCCATACATCCTTCAGTTTTGTTTAAACATCAGTTGCACCTCTTACCAACTCTGAGTGCTCAACATTCCAAAATGGTTCGGTAAAATGTGAAGAGAAAGTGCATTTACTAATTCTCTGTGTGAGCTTTAACTTAATTGCCTTTAAGTTGTTGGTTCCGGGATGATGAATCTGATGATGATGATGATGAAAAGGCGAATAAGTTTTTTTCGTACCAAAAAGGGTTAAATCTCATCATACGATTCTATTCTTCATTGGTGTGCCATTGACCTATCAAGCCTCATTATTGATTTTTCATTGAGGAGTAGGCGAAGCATGAAACATTTCAAGGTCAACAGGGCCTAGAGAGTGCTCAAGATTTGGATTTAGTGAAGGTCTACCTGGTCACAAACTGATTGACCTGTTCAGCCTGTAACGTTTTCGCATACCAAATTTGTTCGCACGGGAGACTCACCTGAATCCCAGGTGAATCTCTCGCTTGTGATGATCGTCTTCAACTGAATGCGCTGCACCAGGTAGCCTCATATAACAATTTGTAAAATGCGCCAGTATTGCGATGCATTGTATAGACCTAGCACTACTCTTCGACAGTGCACAACCAGCTTCTCCCTTCTTGGGGCTCATTAGGTAGGCGTACTCTCCTAGTTTCCATCGACCATATGTTCTACTTGAAAGCATATTGCTAGAAATTGACGAAATAGATTTACTTGCCTACCACTTTGATCCCCAATCCAATTGTCCTGGCACCTCTCAATACACACACAGACCAACGTAACGACACCCAAGGGGAATATTCCATAAGGTGTGCTAGACCGGAAAAACAAGGCCTTAAAATCCTGATTCAACTTGATGAAAAACTTCCCTAATGAATCCAAAGTAAGTGTTAATCATCCAAGCCAACCTAAAAATAGGAAATTCAGACTGACACCCAGCGCTAATCAAGTCGGCTAGTAGTGAGAAATCTCACCGATTGGTTCTCTGACCGCCTTAAAACCCGATCAACATGGTAACTTTCTTACTTGGCTTGGAAAAGCTTTTGTGTCAAAATCGAAACTTAGCCCAGTAATAAATCCGCCGATTGTTTACTAAACCTCTCCGAGACGATAAACTAATGGCTGCTGATTTAAAGTTTCACCCTCATGAAAGCATTCCGCATGGCGTGTAGGTGTTTTTCTAAATCATAGGTATTTGGTTGCTCTTATGGCCAACACAACCATGTGTACATTAATTGAGGATCACTATTCAGAACAGCTCCTACTTTGGGTACAGTCTCGATAGTTGTTGCTTTAAGTAGGCTGTGTACTCGAGCCGTTTTTGAGTTTTTGTGCCGCGAAAAAATCCGCCGTTTATGGACTGAATCAGACATTGTCGGAAGGGTGTTCGCCGGAAAGTGCGATAAAACTTGTGTCACCCTGAAAACAACGAACGCCCTTGTCCAAAGAGTCAGTCATCTGGGTTGGTTTCACAAGATCCCACAAGTGAACGCACGATTAAACTCTGGTGCTCTTTGTGGGACTAGAATTCATAACCACCTACTAAAAATGGCAGCTATAGGTAACCATGATGTAGCTTATAGATTTCGTGAGTCACGCTGACTATCAAGGGCACAGTTGAAATTCTGAGCACGGCGTATCTGTCTTTTTGAAGACAGGTAAATTAGTCCATTCAGTTGTGACCCTCCTTCCTTGCTGGGACAGAGCGCTAGGGACAAGTCAAGACAGGATTTCCTCTCCACCTAGGAACACGTATTTGAGTCTCAAGATTTTTGTAAGGTCTGAAGGAGCCTACGCCAAACTGAAGTAGATATAGAACAGATATCCTCTCTATAGGACTGATAAAAAAGCCGGCACAAAAACATTTCAAGTTCAAACGTTCGAAACATGACATTAACCTACCACAACTTCTTCAGCTATTTCCGGGCCTGTGAGAAAAACTCTCGTTGGAAGTTTGTCAACCGAACCATATTGCTGTCGGAATTGTTCGAATTCTTCAAACACCTGTGATAAATTGGAAAACATTTGGAAAAGATTAGGCCAATAGAAGACAATCAGTTAATACAAGTCCCGCAAACACCTACAGCTAAGGGTATAATCTCTTGTTTTGCTGGCCACTGAAATCTGACCCAATAGGTGCGCTGTTGCGATTACAGTGACCAGTTGTGCACAACACGTTCATTCGTCAAATTGTGTTCTGAAAATCTCATCCTCAACTAGAAGAACTTCGCTGCCGTCCCCATAAAAAGGAAGGAAACTTCAGGATGAATTGTTTCAAAATGATTTTAAACCAAGCTTCGCCAAAAGGTGGGAGTAAGGTGTCTTCCAAAGTACTTCGATTAGGCGGGGACGGTTAGGGGGGGGGGGCTGTGGAGAGCGGATGATTGGGTAACTTCCAGAAACAAGGTAAATTAGTTTTATTTACTCAACAGAGAGTGATTACGACAGTCATTCATCTGTATTCAACCTGAGTCATGAAAGACAATTCAACCTAACTTCCTTGAAGAAAGCCTGAGGAACTTGACGGTGTACATTAGTTTCATTAGAAAATATCTGACGGTGACGCACTCGCCGTGCAGAATCGTTTGAGGCAAACACTCTTCGAATATGAAATACGTCGGCTGGAGGTGACTATTCACATAGCTTGTGCACTAAGCTCATTGAAAAGATTGTTTCAACTCTCTGTGCTCTCCCATTTAAGTCCTGCAGGTCAAGCTTCTAGCATATCGGCCTCATCCAAGATAACGCAAAGGTGCGGTCATAACCCGCATTATCGAACCTGGAGGCATGCTTCGCAAAAGTGAAAAAGAACGAAGGCAAAGAAACACGAAACAAGATGTCTTTCTTCTCATACCTTCCACGGATATATAATTCTTCCGACCTAACTTTCCGTGGCAGATTCACGACGGTGAACCTCGTTGTGTTATTCTCACTTTGTGGAAGCCAGTAGGAGTAGGCTGCTGCTGAAGGGAGGCCAAGTGATATAAACAAATCCCCCCGTCAACGCAATGAAAAGCAAAAAGAACCTCGTAAACGAGATTATTCAACTGCACTGAAAGAGCGGGCTTACCTGGCGCTGCCCAAATATATATAGTTTAAATCTGAATACAGGGTTGGCCTCGTTATTTATCACATCACGAATCTTCGATAAAAGATGAAGTCATATGAATTGATATGATGAAATGTACTGATGGTAAGCATCTCATATTTTCGACTTCTGGCTAGCACTTGAAGGCTGTGGATTTGTGCATGGTTTTCGCCCTGTCAAAGGTAAATGCCGCGTATCTTTTAAAAATTATTACTGTGGGGTCGCCGTTCCTACGCATGATATGCATTGGAAGAGGAACATGCGTAAAGCACATATACTGTAAGTAGGACTCCTACGATCATCCAGAGCACGCCTTTCTGCTAGGTTTACTATGAATACAAGGCGTATGATGCAAGCGGCGGGAGCCCACTTAAAACCTTGTATGAACAATCAGTTGTTTCCCGGTAGCTCCAAGCTCAACTTAGCGGGCACCGTTGTGCTAGCTGGCGTGTTCTTTTTCTCAAGCCAAATGGATCACGTTGCCATCCGCCACTGACAGCGACGACAATTTTAGACTTCCATTCATTCTAGAATATACAGACTAGTTCAAATCAGCTCTCGTTTGGCGCAGATCTTCGCTAATGTCTCTAGGCACACTTCGAGGAGCGAGCTTGACGTGTTGTAGCGGAAACTTCTTCGAGCCAAGTTGTCCCAATGTACTTCTGGTACACGGTTTACAGTTGATAGAGTGAGCTGAACTGCACTGAATGCTTTACGTGCGACCTATTCGGAGGGTATTATCCGTAAGTGGGACGAGGTAACCATAGCTATACACGACGACTTAAACTTCATTTTTGGTTTTTCCGATGTTGCACGCGAAAACCAGTGTGTCTTAGAAGATTCACTGCCACAAGCAGCTGTGAGGCGCTGAATCCCCATGGTATCAGAGCTAGATGTCATCTTGGAAGTAGTCGGCGTGTAGACAAACAGGCGTGACAGATTAGGAAAACTCAAGAATGCATGAGAATTCTCTTCAACTAACCCAAACTACCTACCCCAAAGGCCTTCTGTTAGTTAGGTTTTGAAAGATAACATTGGAAACCAAATACACAAAAAGCCAGCAATTAGTATGGCGGATGGACTAATCTCAGTAACAGTTATGCTGACCTCGCGCCCCTGCGTTCATGTTCTTCATTCAACCTCCCCATTTCCAGCTGTCGAGACGTTTGAGTCTTGAATCCCCATTACTAATGGGTCATTCTGTCTTAAGGTATCACCAGGTTGTTGGGCCAGATGGACCGAACTGACAGTTCCAATGATAGAGTTATAAGCGTCAGGCTGGTCGTACCACAGCTGCCGACTTTCCTAATATTCCGATGTCTGTGCTTCCTCACCTAGGACACACGTCCGAGGGTGTCAAGAAAGATGTCCGTCAGGCTTGACCACAGGCGGTGACAATGTCTTTACATAAGGTCAAGTGTTTGAGCAGCGCCTTTAAAGTAGATTTCGAATATGTGGAAATGTATCTGACTAGAAGACGGTTCCATGGTAATTCACGAGTATTGTTCGTGCACTTTATTCCCACCACTCAGTCGATTTATGGGGTACGGTTTTTTGTCCCAAACTTCCATACAACTGGTTGAATTAGTTGGATTATCTCACTCATCCTGTCTTGTCCAGTTTTGATATCTACGTTACTTGGGGGTACGCAAATGCTCATGAATCCAGCTGTCGAAATCACATCCGAAGCAGAACTAAGGCGGTTGGACCATGAGGAAGACATCATTGTGTTATTCAACCGCAAAGTGTCGTCATAAACTCTCATGAGCAGGATATCAGAGCAGCTCCGTGTTTGGCACTCAGTGCATTGTGTTTTACGATTCCCCTTAACCTTGTGATCCTCAAAAAAATCCAGAATTATTTCACTGATCGGTCCACGCGTCATCTCAGCTGCGTAACCCGTAATTGTACGGCAACAGATGGAGTCAGTTTAAGCACTATCAAGGCGCGAACAGTGATCGACAACTGTTATCACTTATGGCCTTAGAAACGAGTTTATCTGAAGCTAGGGGGCTGAACGCACAAAATGGGTGTAAGGGCGGTGTTACTTTATGGTTATTTAACTTGGTCCATCCGATCAGAGACCCATGAAGCCTTCAGCCTTCCCATTGCTTGAGATTTAGGTGACTGTAACCTGTACGCTACAAAGTAGTACACGAGCGGGTACCGACTACCAATTTTACGACTGTCCGATGAATACTTGTGGAATGTAGACCATGCCGTGGCGATGCGAAATGAAGGTAGTTGTTGTTCAGAGGAGCGCTGTGTGGTCTTTGGGCCCTCCAGACTGTGGCTTACGTAATCATTTCTGCATATGGCTGGAACGCGCGCAGAACGTGGTGCCAACCCAGTCACACAGGCATCAAACTGTCATTTCTCATGTCAGCCGTACTGCCTGCCTATTGTATGCGCATCTTAAGTTGAAACAGTTGGCAAAGGACGCTGGTTGATTCCCCCTAACGACGCCTTAGCTCAGCAAGACGCTCAGGTTTATATGCTCTTTAGTGCTGTTCGATGCTGTGAGCACCTTTAAGGTTTTATGTAAGGAGATGGGACATTTTTGTATTGACTTCATACACGTTTCTTTTCGCTCCCCCGCTTACTATCCTACTTACTGCATGTCCATTGGGCGCTTGTTCATTGTTTTCAGTGATGATGACGATGATGATGATTACTCATGACAGTATAGAACAGAGAAAAAGTAGTAACTCACTTTGGGATACATGGCGGAGGACATCACATCACGGTCATCGAAATCTCGTCCAAACTTGGCTTTCAGAGTGGCTTTTAGTTCATTCATGTCCAAGGGTTCCAAAGAGGCTCCTGGTCGTTCCGTCAGACTTGGTTTGCCATGCATGACCTTGGGCAGGGATTAAGCAGTGAGAAACATCAACATGCTATTCCGCGGCAAGTAATAAATAAGCTCGGAATAGCTGTGACATTGGGGCAAAAACCTACTGACCGGAAGGTCGGTGTTTCGAGCCCAACCCCGGCATCCAGACTGCTCTTATCTAGGTTTTGGCAACCTGACAGTATCTCAGCCCTCGTGCTTCCTTTGGGTAGCTTGGCAGCTAGATACCGAAGGGATTTTACAGCTGAACAATTACTATTATTTCTCAACGAACAAATATTCCCTCGTTCTTCTTCAATCTGATGCTTTTACAGTAGCTTACAGCAAAGAAGTGGGCAACAATTTTCAGAACAGCTGCGGAATTTACCATCCCAGATGTGAGTTTGTGCAAAATACAGATGGTTTATTGGGCAAGGAACTGAATCCGCTCGTGAAATTGAATGGACGCAGCAATCAAGCAGTTGACTCAGAGACAGGAGGGTCAAGTTGCAGTTCCCCGTTCTCTCAAGTTTAAGTCAGTTCAGTTCAGTTCTTTTGAGTTGATTTAATTTCAGTTCATTTCAGTTCACTTTTGTTCAGCTCAGGTCAATTCAGTTTTCAGCTCACAGTTCGTGCACCGGACTGAAGTGTTACCGCTGCTACAACTTCGTTTACCTAGGATAGGAAGAATGAGGAAATGAGAGCCGCGTTAGTCAGTGCATTGATATCAAATAGTTCTGTTTATCTGGCCTGGTAGGGATTGAGTGTGATGCATTAAAGGCGATAGCTCTGATGTCATTGACTGCGCGACAAAGCCATTTCTGTCATGGCCACTATCCAGGTCCGCGGGAAGAGGGCATTTACGAACGCGACTTAGTTGACTGGTAAGAGCTTTCATGCTTCGTTGCGAGGTCGGTGCCTACCCTTTGCTGCGAAGACACTTATTAGCAAACACGAACTAAGCAGTTACAAGTCATCAGACAGGAAAGTAAACATCTCGTATGCGCACAGCCTTTACGATCTGAACATTTCCACTCGTCCTCTTGAAACTTCCTGGATATTAATAGACTATTACGCAATAGTAAACGAACACTGCAAAGCAGTTCCACAATTTCCGTAATAAACTTCACCTTCCATCAGATGCGGGGACTGAGCTTGGACACCAAACACAGGCTACTCGCATGCTTCATCAGTAGTATCCACCGTTACACCCGTCCCCGTCGGGGAACAGGGAATTTACAAACACGAATGAGTTGACTGGCAAGAGCTTTCATGCTTCGTTACGTAGCAGTACACAGTAGTACGTAAAGCCGTACGTCAGAAAAGACCTACACTTTGATAAGACAATGCGCTTCGACATCCCTAACAGAATTACTAATGCAATATAAGAGTAGTATAAAAAATAAAAAAATGTGTTCATGGATGGCCGAATACTAGACATTTCTGGATGAACTCAAGCTATTAGTCTGCATAATCTCGACATTTGGTGGAAATTTCATTTTACTCAGTTATCGGATTTCATTTCATTTTGATCAGTTATCGTAAACCACGTGATTTTAAATTCGTCGATCAAATAGACGAGTAAGTTAGAGAGAGGGCTCAGTAGTTAAAACGCGAAGTTGCTGACAAGGTCTGTAGTTCAACCTCAACACTGACTTATCCATTGTTCCTGCCTAGGCTCATGGCAGTATCTCAGCCATCGTGATTCTTTCTTTTTTGTGTGAAAGCTATTCACAGAAGGATTTCAATCGAAACAATACGGTTCCCTTTGATGTGAGGTAAAGTCTGGCTTAGTTTATCTTGCTTAGCAGTTAACGAATCCATTTGAGTAGTATTTGGAATGTGACTTATTAATACACTTAGATGCAAGTTGAACATAATCCTGGTTGGTTAATTTGGACGACCAAACAGTTCACGAAGTATTTTGTAGGGATCTTCATATGGGGTTTTCTCTAATCACAGTATGTGTCATCGCGAACGAATGCAAGACTGAAGTATATCCGCCTGATGGCTGCAGTCAACCAGAAGCATCATGAATTCGTTGACAACGCGTTGTGGCCTCATCCAGTCGCGTTAACTCTGAATGTTCGCAGCCAACGTGACAGAGGACACAAGACAGTTTGCGAATATGTGACCTTGAATAACCAGGTAGACATATTCGTTCGTTGTTGGAGATAATCACATCAGCTTTCCCCGATCTTGATCAGGAATGTCAAATATACGATTTTTTCTGGAAGCAATCATGATCCAGAGTAAAAACCCTTACGGTACTCAAATCAATGTATCTACCTCATAGCGCGGGTAAAGGACAATGTTTGGGGAAAATCAAAGCTTCTAGATCCCTTGTACCACGTGAAAAACAGCTCTACTGACTCACACCTCATCAAGCCTCGTTTACAAATTTTTTGGAAAGCTGCTGAATAATGGGAAAAGGGACACCGTGAAATAGTCCTCACTTTTGTCCTCAAAGGCTCCGGAAATCCGCCGTAGGGAATCCCAATTTCACCTTTGAAGAACTCAATAATCGAGGCCGGGAAAGAAAGTTCTTCGGCCTTTTCTAACAGAGTTTCTGTAGTGAGTTGATTCTGAGTCATAAACTGTGCCATATCGCCGACAACTTTCGAAGAAGGTGTGACCTGAGTGAGAAGCGTGTGGAGTGAATGACCCGGTTAACAAAACGTCCGCAAACAAAAAAACGGTGGCAAGCTAAACTAGCATTATTTAGTGAAGACTTGAGCTGGCGAAATGTAATACAAAATGTAATTCGCATCAAAACTAAAAAATCTTGATCTCCTGGGCCACACTGTGAGTCTGAAAGCCTGAACCAAAAACGGATATACAATTGATGTGGCCTTTTCTGAAGCCTTTCACAGAACTGGAGGATACTCTTATCCAGTGAGGTTGACTCCAAATAAAGTCAGTCGGGCCTAACGAAATTCACTGTTTGCGTGCTTCACCATAAAAAAGACGATAACTGCTGTTTGCATCGATCGTCGGCTGACTAAAAATAGCTGCATCTCTTCATATAATGTGCTATCCATAAGGGTAGCAAACTCTCTTAGAAAATGGCGTTATAAGTAGCATGTGGTGTCAGTAAAATATATCTCGAATATCATGCCAACTTAGATATGAGGCGTGCCAGTGCAGCACATTCAGTGGAAGAATACCGTGAACGGGAGATTCAGTTGAATCCAGCTGAATCTGCCGTCAAATTCAAACTGCTTTGCAATTGAGTGTGTTCTGCCGTCATTTACGTACATTTTTGGTCCAATTAGGAAATAAAGTTGACGGAAAATTTGGGACTGCGCCTGCCTGATGAGCTCCAAAAGGGACGTAACCGGCAGTAGGGTGTCGGGAAGTTTTGAGCAACCTTATGAGTAGTGTGTTTGGTCAGGAAAGTGCTTTGCGATATGCTGAATATCATTTCAACTGAGACCTGAGGTGACCTTGTACGACACATTTAGTTGCAGCATATCACAGACAGGAGGGCACTTGTGTGAGTGCAACTCATTTGAGTCGTCCGTTAACACCAACTCAGTTTGAAAATGCGTGTATTACGTAGAAATAACTAAACCCCCGTATTTCCGACAAGCTATTGCAGAGTTGAGTGCAAAGCACAATCACGTCAAGGGCACGAATAATGTTGCATTCTGATTGGATGGTGCATGTGAACGTGAATTCTACATATCCCGCAACCCCCTACACCTGATCGAAATTGTCCAGCAGGTTTCAAGCATCCTGACTGGGAAGTTCTGGCAGGTGAGTCAATCGATCGAAAAAACCGGGACATTCACTTGGTCGTCTTTCGAGCCGTCGGGTTAACCAGGTACATCGCTCAAGCGTGAACATATTCGTCTGTTGTTGATTCTGATGCGTACGATGTGCGCTGGTCGAGTAGTGCTAACACGCTTGCCTCGCATGTCAGGTATCCGGAGTTTAAACTCCGGGCACAGCCAAGGATAGGTATGCACTGCTGATGACCTCTAATAAGAGTACAACACCAGAATAACTGTGCCAGGACGGGATGAGGACTGTTCAAACGAGAGTGATGTGAACGGAAATTATACAAATCCCGCAACCACTTACACGTAAAACAGAACCTTCTTGAGCATTGTATCTCGGTCGGCAAAACTGAGGTGGATTTTGTTCCTGAGGTTCAATACTATTTTGACAAACTCCATTATTGGTGGCCTCACAACATGGCCCAAATCAAGCCTGTGTTGTTGAATGGCATTGTTGCACTCCAAAGCAATTACATGAAAAGATTCACAAGGCTTGCGTGCAAAAAATCCGCCAGTCTGTTGTCTCTAGTTCTGTTGAATTTTACTGCTTGAATAAGTTTGATTTGATGAGGTGTAGTTCCTCGAGTGGAGCTTATCAGGCTTGTAGTTAGCCTCATTTGTCCACATTCAGTCTTTTATCCATCGATTACAACACGAGCCCGAAAAACTGAGTCGTAATGAAAGTTTTTTGGATTTAATACTGTCGATTAAGATCAGCAATCTGCTGTCAAACTGGCTTGATCGTTACCGTCAATCAGAAACCGGTAGTGGCATTTTGAAAATCAGCATTTTCGTGCTTTTCTAATCCGAAAACAAGCACCACATATTCACGACTCCTAGAAATACAGAAGGTTAGAAAAGTAGGATAACCTGCCCTAGCAACAGTGGGGCAAAAATGACCACATTGCTACGTTGACGAACCTACTTTGATAACGTTACCCATTAGTTCGTTTGCTTCACAATATTTCTTCTTGATATCCTCAAACTGGTCACCAAGTCCGAGTGAGAAAGCTTGAAATTGTAGGTTTGTGTACTGTCCACCAGGAATTTGGTTATCGTACACGTCTGCGTTTCCCGAACGCATTGTGGTTGTGCATTCGAACGGTCCGTACAATCGACGCGTTTGTTCCCAATAGGCGGAATAGGCTGAGATATTTTCTCGAGAAATTTGCGTATCGCTACAATAGAGAAACCGGGCCGAGTAAGATTTTTCAAAATGGCGTTCCCAAAATCTTGGAGACGGCAACAATGAGACACTGATGTACGCTGTTTTTCTTTAATTTTCCCGACACTGGCGAAAAAAAGGACATTCGCTGCTTGGTATGTCATCCACCTAAATGTGAGCTTACAAGGGTTCAGCGAGACAAATCTCACCATATTAGGTGGTTAAATCCTAAATCACAGCAGTAGATAATCAAACCTTGCACAATGTCTTTCAACCATCCACATCTTGAAAGATCTGAGACTTTCACTTGCGTCAAAAATTCCTGACCAAAAACCAGTGAATATACCTCAAAGTTATACCCAAAAGGTGGCAACCGTCCCCGGCGAGATTCAGCTGCTGTCAACGCGCGAGCTAAATCAATCCCAGCCAAATCTTTCGTTTATGATTATCTGGGGGTAATTGGGGTGAACTTTTAAGATGATACACGTTGATGTCTTGAACATCATACCAACCGCAACAACAGACAGCTTTTATACAGCACAACTTCTGCCTTGTTTTGGTGTTGTTATTCAGACTCCCGAAATAACTAAGCTTTCTTTGTAGAGCAGGACTGAAATTATGAAGAAACACATTGTTGTTTAAACGTAGCACACTACTCATAAGATTGATGAGATACCTTCGACAGTTGAAAGGTTTGCAGCAACCTTATGAGTAGAGCGTCGTGTCTGAACAGCGACGTATTGCGATATCTCAAATATCGTATCAACTCAAACATGAGGCGGCCTGGTGCAGTGGACCATCATAAACGAGAGTTTGATCAGGAGTAAGTTGAGTCCCCTGTCAAAACCCAACTCGTGTGCAATTGAGAGTATCTGTGGAAAAATATGCTCTATTCGGTATAGTTCACGGCTGGGAATTTCAATGAGTACGACCGTCACGCCTAGAAATACTGGCATGTGTAGTTCACTACTCACTATACCGATTCGGTACCCCGATCGCAGCTGGAACGCATGGCGAAAAGTTGCACAATAAATGCTTTGGATAGCCTGGTCCAGACAACATCGGTATGCAATCAAACGTTGAAAGTAGGTGTGGCTCGGTTTGACAACCTGACAATGACAAGATTTCGGCAAATAAATCGATCTAACAAAGCACAAAACCAGCCTTCATTTCAGGGCGTGGCACATCCGCATGAAGGTTTAAGTGACGTCTGGGTTGTTTATCTCGGAAAGTCGAGACAGGTGTTACTGCGCATGTATCACATGTTTTGCTACATTCGAAACACAGTCAATCTGTCATTACAACAAACCACATAAAAACTAATAAAAATCGTTTAGCTGTAACGTCTTTTCGGGGCGTAGCTGTTATTCCCCACGGAAGGAAGCACAGTGGTTGAGATACTACCATGTTGCCCAAGCCTAGACATGAGCAGAGGCTAGTTTCAAACGACGGCCAGTAAGGTCGCGCCTTAACCACCGAGCCATCTGGGGCTCCCACAACGAGGATCAGGAAGATCACCAGGTTACCAACCTGGTCTTCCCAGTTCAAGTATGTTTACCATGAAGCGCCCTCAATCCTCTTGCTTTTATGGTTCTCCCGCTTATCTCTTCAGAGTAATATTGTGTTAATTGAAAAAAACAGATCGTCTTTGTCCACACATCATCACTGATGTCACCAAGTATTTGCTTGTTGGATGCTCCATTCAGCTCACCATTCTGAAAATTTCGGTACTGACCAAAAGATTTTTCAATGTGATTTCCAAATGAATTGGCTTGGTTTGTGGATAGTACTTCTTATCTCACTCGAAAATTTTCCTTCCCCGCATACCAAAACGGCGCAAGCAGCGGTGACCACGGGGATGACTGTGATTAACAGGAAAACAAAATGGTCCACAGCATCTTCCGGAATAACCTACACTCCGGCAGATGTGCCGCCCAATTTCTTTTTGAAGATATAATGCTGCACCTTAAAAGTTGGGGTCAAGTAGAACACAAGGTTGACGGACTGCGCCTACCTGATGAGCCCAAACAGAAATGACGAAACTGGTCGTGGGCTGTCGAAGGGTTTAAGCAAACTATAGAGTAATTTTCTTCATGAAAATATACTGCCATATCTAGAATGTTGTACCAACTGAAAAATGAGGCATTTTTGTGCTCAGCACATTCAGTTGAAGAATATGATAAACGAGAGATTCAGCCGGGATTAGACTGACTCTCCAGTGAATATCAAATTGGTGTGCAAATGGATGTATTTCGCGAATTTCCTGCTCAAGTAGAATACAAGGTTGACGGGAACTTGGGGATTTGGCTGTCGAAGAGCTTTTATCAACCTGGTGAGTGGTTTCCTTCAGGAAAATACGAAAGCGCTTGGATCGTTGCTGGCACACACTCACAAGTTTAAGAATCGGCTGAACGGGCCTCATACACCAAACTGAGGAGCTTGAGATGAAAGAAAAGAGTTTTGACTGATGTACTGAAGTTCAAGTGGGAAACAAAATTGCATTAGATTCGTCTGACACAAGACTACTCACAAGGTCGATGAAAACTCCAGGTAAATCAATGATGTTTTTAGTCTTGTTAAAACCCACCGAATAGGCCCAGTCCATGAAGCTCCATCAGTCATATGTCCTGGTTGAACGCCATGTTGTATGTATTTGCAAATGAGCGCTCAATGCAAAATGAAGTTAATGTAAACGGGGGATCCACATGAATCTTAGCTGAAGCTCTTGTCCATGAGTGCGCTGCACAAAGACCACCTCATGTTTCAGCCGGACTGATATTCGGAAAGTCCAAATATATCATAAACAAGAGATTTAGCTCAGATTTATTTGGGTTTCCCGTTATCACAGAGATATTTTTCAAACAATTGTTTATCTGCAGGTACATGATGTTTACTGCACACCTTCCGTAAAAACCGATGACATATCAAGTGAAACCTGGTGTAGTCTATTACAAAATGATAAACCAAAGGTTCCTTAAACTATTCTGAGAAAAACCAAGCTCTCAGTGTTGTAAGACGTAAGCAATGTGGGTTTTCACGTTGTTAATAGAGTTCAAGAGTGGGAAAAAACTGTCCAAACTGAGTTCAAAGCATGTCACTGGACGGTAGCAGTTTGGAACATCATTGAAGCTGATCTGTTTCCTCGGTGCCTTTTTGCTTGAGTCCATGTGGCCTATGCATCTCATACAGACCGAGAAAAGCAACCCACACAAAGTGACGCGCACGAGAAGTTGTAAATATTATCAGTGGTTTAAAGCCACCAGAAGTAACTGCATTAGAACCTTTTAGATCATACTGGCGGACGGTCTTTAAGGCATCATCCTTGGGAATGAGCAATATGAGATGTTGAAGGAAAGTTAATCACCCTAACTGGGCTTGAGAAGCCCCAACAAAGGTGAACTTCTCAGTTTGCTTGACCTTTCAAGCGCTGACTAAATCTTTCACCAGTGATGATCCATTCAGGAAAGTACCTACAATTTTGATGGTGCGCTTGAGTTAACTCACAGCGGAGTGTCCTGTAAACTGGAAACGATCGCACCCATGCTAGGTTGACTAGTCATCCCAGACATGCTGTCTACCGCTACATCGACGACGTCTGCTCCGGCCTCAGCGGCTGCCAGCATACTCGCTACACCAGCACCAGCAGTATCATGAGTGTGAACGTGAATTGGAAGATCCGGATAACGATCACGGATAGCGCTCACCAGAAGTCGAGCAGCTTTAGGTTTGAGTAAACCTGTGGTTGAAAAGAAAGAAACAAGGAAAGAATTTCACAAAACACATAAGACTATGGAGTGTTTCAAGATGGGGCAGCCATCCTAGCCATTTTTGTACACTGTCTGGATGAAGGACCAGTATTTGTAGAGGAGTTTCAATCATACAACAGAAAAGGTGAGCAATCAGACAAAGTAATTGGTGACTCAGAAGGAGTATGTTTTCTCCGTACTTGAAAAAGAATCCTGGACGCTGTGCCCAAGCTAATATACAGTGCCCTTTAGCTGTAAGTTCTACTAAACCCTCACTGTCAAAAATCAAACAAGAGTACTGACTCTGTGATTCTAATTTTAGTACCTCCCCCCAAACGTACCTATAGTGCAGTTTACTCCTAGCTGACCGTAACGCGATTTGAAGTCAACGCAAACGAACATGTTCCAAAGTAGCGAGAATGGCGTTCGTTACCGAGAATCAAACCAACGGATAGCCTTCATAGGAGAAAATCCCCATATATTTAGTTTCCTCTCGCAAGAGGCCTCCCCCAGAAGAGACCGTCTCTCAAGCACATCCATTTTACTTTATTCTCTGGAGCCTTCCAAGTAAGGATTTCGTCCAGAGGAAGATTGATCGGGAAACACCGAATGATGGACATTGTCCGCACAACACGTACGCGGATAGATCAGTCAAAAACCACCATAACCATACGTCAGCGCAATGCCGGACGCCGAAACCATCAGCGTCTGTTCAAAACCCTTAATTTGGGCTCATAATGACAATCACAAAATTAGGCTGGTTAAATTTTGAAGCTTTAAGAACAGAGAGTACAAGCAAAAATGCTCACACTATGACGAATAGTTGGGGCTATTATAAGGCTTAGCAGGGTGGAAGGCTAAGAGACGCCTGGTGTCATTGATATGGACACTCAAGTACTTTATCGCAGTAAATTCATAATCCAAGGTCATTCATCTTATGCGGCACAAATGTGATAATGATTTAACCTTTAAAGGATATCCTTATATGGACAAACTTTGATGTATCAGTCACATACGATGCTCAGTGGAAAGGGAATAGAAATTGATCAATAACGCTGCGATAGTCCACGCAGCCGTGCCAGGAGAAATACGCCAGCGGTACAGGAGGACTGTTCACATGAGTGATTTGGACATACACTGGAACCAACCAGAAGTAAGCAAAGACAATTTGCCAGAGATGATGAATAAAAAAACATCTTGTCCTGTCCTGTTCAGCAGATATTGGTTCTCCGGGTCACTACCTGACCCGAGTGTCCTGACAGGCAGGCTAAGTACAGCCAGATCAGTACAGCCGGAACAGGCACTGGATTGTCGTTACCTGGTCAGACTTGATAATTTATGTGCCTCCAGCGGGCCTGGGTGACCAATAAACAAGCTTCCCAGGAGAATAGGAGTGCTGGTCAAACGAGACGTCAATTTCAAAACAAACGCTGTGTATCAGCCATGACCTGGTATACGACCCGCATAACAGGGGTTATCTTCCCAGAAGAGATAAAAGCCGACACTTTCACTGATAATTCATCATGGACGCCTTTGGTCTGGATGGACTGTGAACTCAGAACAAGTCGTTAAAATACACTGCTAACAGTGAACGACTTGCGGCGTAACAGTTATCGGGTCCCATTTATCTCAGTAACGAATGAAACAACTTCGGAAAAATGCCTTTTATGATTGAAGCTCTAAGTGGAGATTTCTACTTGTTGGTCAGTCCTGAGAAAAGACTGTCACAGGAGTGACCACTAAATCCAAGGGAAACTAACGGGTGCTGGATGGTGCGTAGCTGCCAGGGAAACCGTTAGACTCCAGAGGAATGAACAGCTGTCAGATCGTTCAGTCCTTGACCAAAACCATCGAATACCTGACAACTGTTCTGATTTAATGAGCTGAAAATGAGCGGAACGAAGTTGATATTCTAGGAACTGTTTTTTTCAAATCATGAGATGTCTTTTCGGTCACTCAATGCCTTTCGTCCAGAATTAAAACAATTAAAAATATTGAAGGTCTAGACGGAATAGGACAGCAATCATCTTTGTTGGGCTCCTTTGCACTCGAAGACCGTTTCTTGAAATCTATTCGGCCCGCTTTGTCTTGTTAATACATGATTAGCCGACACGCTTTGACATTAGCTGCCGGTGTTGGAGACCCGATTACGAGGGGTAGAAAATAGAGTTTGGTTACAATTAAGATAGGTGATCCTTTCCAACGGCTCCAAACAAGAGTGGGATCAAATCAAAAAAAACCTACCGCACCCGACATTGTTGCTTCATCATGACAAAGAGGATGTGCTCCGTGCCAATGCGTTACCCTACATAGGGATTGAGGAAAACTTCACAAAGTTGGCACAGTGCTGGGTCTAGTCAGCGGTCCGACTCATCTCAGAAGACTTCCCTTCTGTCACTCACTAATCTTGGCAGTAGAATCAGTAGTATTCTAGCTGAAGTTAGTATCTGTTAATTGTTGGACATCGTGTGTTGTTTAAATAATGCGCAACTCTCTCCGGCTCATTGTGACCCGACACCACTGGTACACCGAGGTTCTTTGCGGACCAGGCGGCAGAAACACGCAGGTTTTGTGGAACAGGACGCATGACGCACACAACCAGGATTGTTGTGGAATCTACCGACAGTAGATAGGACCCAGGCTGACAGAGGTTCCTACTACAATCCAAAATCAAAGTCGTTCAGCTGAAGCACCCTTTCGGTGTCCAGCTGCGATGCTAACGGAAAGAGGCATGAGGGCTGGAATACTGCCAGGTTGCCCAGACAGAAGCAGTCGAGATGCTGAGGTTGGGTTCGAACGACGGACCTTCCGGTCCGTAAGCTGGCGCCCTAATCACTGAGCTATCTCTAGCCCAACGAGTAATGTAAATAAGACTGACTAGATTAGTCCAACGCTCTCAGCTTAGCTATTTCGGTGGCAAACTATGCCATAAAAGCTTTCATCAGTTTGAACGTAGAAGTGGAATCACTGCTTTTTGTGAGTAGTAGAACTGCAATTCAAGAAGATTTATCAGGGTTATAAGACTGTGGGAACAGGTGTCACAAAGTGTTTAATTAAGCCATTTCCTGTCATCAGTTTCTTGGGGCATTCCGGCCGTTTACTAGCACATTCAAAAGCTGACCAGACGCAGCCCTCATTCACTGAGTCAGCGATCCCCCTTTATCAAGGGGACCTAAGTTTACGGATACCCTGTGAACTCTGTTGGAATCCCAGCAGACAATCACGGACGGCCAAGTAAACTGGATAAGTGATATTGTTAGGGTCCAATGACGCTGAATCTCCCTTCTCACGAGGACACTGTGGCTCCCATTGGTGTTTTTCCTCTTCATAAGTTAAGCCCTTCAAGCGGGACCCCCGGGTACCTTGTGAAGTGTCTACTCTTCAAATTGAGGGGGAAGCACTGTTTTTCCTCTTATTCGTTTTTGTTATTTAGCACATCTATAAAGTGCTAGATCAACATAGAACATTCTGAGGACGGATCGCCAACGGAACATTCATCACGCTCATGCAGGTGGTATAGGGTGTTTGCATCGGCAGTTGTTTCCATGGCAGATTATCAGGATAAACTGAATACGGTTTGGTTGATCGCCCGCACATATGTTTTCATGCCGAACTAAAGTGGGGGACTGCTCGGGCCTGACCCAAACACTATATCCATGGGTTTCGAGGCCTCTCCACAGTGTGATGAAGTGAACCCATCCACAATCAATAGTTGAAGTAGGGAAGAACGGACGTATTATTATCGATTCTCAACTAAGCTAGTCATTTACGTGGACTATTCATATAAATGATACTCATGGAGAGGTCTATTTCATGTTTTTTGGAGGGCCAACTATTCAAAGAAAAACCGTGGTTCGCCAATACGGTACAGCGAGTAGCAGCTGCGGATCATTAGATTCATAGTACATTCACAAAGGACAGGGAAACCATACTACGCGTTTGGAAAGTGGAGTTAAGAAGGACACGCAAGAGTTGATGCAGAGACGCGCATGGCGCGATATAGAAAAACTTCTCTCTCCACGTATCAAATGCAGTGCAATTTCCCCTGGTGGGTTTGGAAGGCTAAGTGGGACGTATCGATTTCACAACCAGCCGTGGCTTGCTCTCATTACTCACATACAACAGTTTCAATCAACTGTTGCGCAGTAGAATGAACAATATAACCACCGAAACAGTAGGTTTCTGTTTCATTTAGGCGAAAGCCTTGCCCGGTGAGGTGTACAACACGAACGAAAAAATCTGCATGTCAAGACAACACTGAGTCTCGTATGGGATTGATAAGGAGATATTTGGAAAAGCGCCTCCTGGGAGTTATCCGAAAGAATATACAACATAGATTTACCACTGAGAACACAAGAACTATATGTAATATACAAAATATTTTCGAACAGCAAACGCATCTGCTTTATCAAGTGCAGCAAGCGCAGGATAGACGCATTAGCTACCATTTGGTATTCCAATGTATATCCACAAAAGTTTTGAGCATATGGCTACCGGAACCGAAACTATGCGATTCTTCCTACTGCTTTCCATCCGTAGCAGAAAGGATTACTGTATTCGTTACATGACATGTTACATGTCAATCGATATAACAGTAAGACCATCCCGGTGCCCACACCATCCGAGTTTCGATTGATCCCAGTAATTAGTGACTAAACATTTTTCTCCTTAACACCAGAAAAAGTGATCAAACGATATTTTCACAAAATGAGTAAATTATCCCACCTACCTGCCATATCTTTTATGCCCAGAATATGGGTGCCAGCCTTCACCAGCTGCTCCACTAGATCTAAATAGTACTGAAGCGTATATTTGTGTTCTTTTGGGCTGGATACATCACCCGAGTAGCAGAAGGCACCCTCGACTACACCGCCAGCGTTCCCAGCCGCCTCCATTCCGACGACCAGGTTGGGCATGTAATTCAAACTGTCAAAGACGCGAAAGATGTCCAGTCCACTTTTTACAGCTAGTTTGCAGAATCTATCGGGTGGCAAAGAAATATAAAAAAGGGAGTACACTTCTCTGACCTTCAAAAACATCAAAGGAAAAAACCTAATGTTTTTATGATCCGGTGTGCAAAGATATACACCAGGCTTGGTCAGTATACATTCTCCAAGCACTCAGTACTTCCCGGAATCGATGACTTAAATGAGCCCAAAAGTGCATGAATCATGCAGGAACTTCCAGGAACACAGAAGCGAACCAGCTATTCCCTCTTCCAATAGTGACCCCCTTTCCTAAAATGGTCAGTTTGTCCCGGTCCCGCAAACTTTACCATTGGATTAACAGCCCAAAAAGGCTGAGAAAATCTTCTGAACTTTTGGTTTTCATAAAGGGACCTTTTGTTCCTCGTAAATAGGGACACGTGAACGGTGTTTGACAATGTTATCTAAAGTTAGTAGGGATATCCGAAAGACAAATGAATCTCCATCTATAGGGCGCACTCCTGATACCGCCTGATGTTCTTGGCAACTGAACTTCCCATACAGAGGGGTGATTCCATGACTCCTTCGAAGTACAGCAAATTATGAGTTATACCAAACATCGTGAGCTCAACGGCAGTCGATGCAGCCCTACTGGACTACACTGAGAGACCTTCGAAATATTTCCAACTCAACCACTTAAAGGAAATTCAAATGTGTAGACCGGCAAAAATGTTTTCCAAATGTTTTCGAAAATCGTTTAGTTTAGTTGGAAAGGCATTACGAGCCGTTAACTAATCTCAGTATTTTTGGAACAAACAACAGAGCTATAAGATTTCAAAAGCTGACCCTTGTATGTACTTTCTTAGATCACGTGCTTCTCAGCTCGAGTGCCCTTGACTCGTACCCCAAAATTAGAGCGGATTATTCTGTTCCCGAATCTCACGACAGCATGAAAGTTTAATCCATTATAATAAAGTTTACTGCAGGTACATCACGACCCACTGTGCTCCGAAATTTCCAAGCGGTTATCACATACGCTCGTTAAGAAAAGCAATGAATCGTTAGAGAGTTTAAACAAACTTTCACCTATTCAGGCGGCTTGCGTAACTCGTGTTGTGCATTTCACCGGCATATATGATCACGAAGTGATAACGAATTCCCCGATTGACTAGTTCAAGTAGAACATAAGGTTGAGGATGACTCTGCGGCTGCGCCTACATGATGACAGTCCGGTCGTGGGTTGTCCAAGAGTTTTCAGCAAACTTATGAGTAGTGTGTTACGTCTATACAACTGTGCAGCTTCTTTATCACATTTTCTAATGAAACGTGAAAGCTACCAGTTTTGTTCAAGTTCTGTTTAGGTAGTTCCAGAACATCGGTGGCAATCTTACGTACAAACCGTCTTGCGGTTGTAAACAGTGGTTTTACTGAGTTCCGTTCATACTTCTGAAGAACTGCGCACACTGCACCGAACGTGTACGTATTTTGTAGATAGCAGTACGTACAATCAAGATGTTCACATATGGCTTCCTCCTCATGTGTTATAGTGAACACTGTTCATACAGCGAGTAAATAGACGAATATTCCCTGTGGATATCACTACACCTTCAGCTACGTATTTCTGGCAGTTGGTCAGTTTAAACTTGTGCGCCGTCAACTGCCTCTCCATTTTTACCAGAGTAGAACTAGAACTGAGTCCGCTGGGCTGCTCTTCGAAACATCAACAACTTGTTGCTAAGGTAAATTCAAGAAGTTGTAACTGACATCCTAAGTGAATACTGGTGGTAGTCTACTAATAAATTCCCTCTTACATAGAAGACGAATATTTCGAGAACATAAACCAGTTAGTGATCAGCCACTCACCTGAAGACAAAGAGAAGAGTCGAACAGTCGGCTTTTGCAGAGGAATTAAGCATCCACTCTCATTGCCGATTTTATGCCAATTACTACTGAAACAGGATCGGACGTGGAAAATTCCCATAAAACTAAATACACGGCCTCGGAGTTACTAGGTGAAACTCCTAACCTCCTCACCAGTACAGACCAAGTTGACGAGGTCTCTATGTTTTTCCTTAACAACTCAAGATAGGCGCACCTAATAGGTGAAGTGTTCTCCTCGTATGTTAGGTCTTCGGAGTTCAAGTCTTGGCATGGATATGGAATGCACTTCTGTTGGGATCTGAGCAGAGTGAAACTTATGTGCAGTTCTTCATTACTCTGGTATGGTCCCAATGGACTAACTGGAGCCGAAAGGGACAACGGTGGGGATTTAAAAAATTACCGTCAAGTAATCCTGGGAGTTTGTTTAAAAATCGCCATGTCATATAAAATGCACTGAGCCAGCAAGTAAAATAACGAACGAGGTACTGGCGAGATGACACTTGGTTAATGTACGCATATTTACCGGCAGAACCGTTTCAACTGAGCAATACCATTCCGACCATTGACCTTCAGGTTTTAGATTTAGTTGGAGCTCTGTCTAATTCAGCATGCACCGATTCCGGATCAGACCATGCTTACTGCGTGAAATAGGGATGAATCTAGGTTAGAAAACCCCTTCTCCCGTCCCATATTTGGAGGCCCCGTGAAGCCCCCCGGAATGGTGCACCGGACAAGCGCTTAAAAACCAACTCAGCGATTGCAACCACAACGCTATCACAAAAGTCGTTACAAAAAGTTGCTGTTGGAAAAACAATTTGAGCTGTTTAAGCTCGTATTAGAGCTTTGCGTAGTGACCATCTTTGATGAGTGACATCACAGTCGAAAGTCTGTGCTCCAAACGGACTGTGCTGCCCGGGCTCTGAAAACAGACCATACCAACAAGAATATGGAGACAGGGGAAAATAACGGGTAGGGCTAAAGGCAGTGACTACTAAAGCCGAGAATTCTCAAGCCTCATGTCATTATCCTACATGTAAACTCCCGTCCCCTGTGCATGTCATGTACGTCAATGTTCCGTACTGTAAGACTAGTGAGATAAAATTTGCAGTTAGTGGTGGCAGAGTTACCCCGATCCATAAGTGAACTGAATGTTAGAGAGCCCAGAAAATTCCGTGAGATTTACTAACAGCTCCGGGAGTAGTTGTCCTCCTCTTAAGCTCTTAATGGGTAACTCGTCTAGGTCTAAAGCCTGGGAGTTATACGGCAACAATCGGTTGCGACTGGACCATGAAGCCTTCTTCGGTATTCTGCCCATGAATTAATATCCATACTTGGTGGCATTGACGGGGTTTATCAACCGCCCTTTCTCGACTCTATCCTTGGAGATCTGGATGGACCCCTTGTCCTCGTCAGTCAAGACACGACACTGTTTCTATGTCGCACTGTTCAGCTTCAGATTTTCAGTTAAATAGATATTGAAGATTAGAGGTTGTTCTCTTTGGTACCCAATTCTTGATCAATAGTCGTCCAGAAGGTTGTCCGTCCACCAAGATTCGGCAACGATAACCTCGTAAGAAGTCTTGTTCTTGTCTGTTGTAAATAAATAATGAAAATCATTCAGCTGTAACACCTACCTTGCACGCCTACAGAAGGAAGCACGAGGGCTTATATACTGCTAGGTCGACCAAGCCTACTAAGGAGCAGTCAAGGTGACGGGTTTGGGTTCGAACCACGAGCCTTGCGGTTATCAAAATCGTCTGTTAAACACTGAGCATCCTCAAGCCCCTATTTTGTAGAGCTGCTGGTAGATGCTCAACCACAGACCCTTGAAATAAGTAAAAATGAAAATAAATCAGGTATTAAGACCCAGTGCTCTTTTGCCAACTGGCACAGATCCTGCTTCGAAGTACACACGTACGTCCTGGAGGAGATACCTCTTGGAACAGACCTATTTGAGTTAGCCCTTCGAAGCGACGTTTTTTGTTAGAAGAGCCAACTTCCTTAAGATGGTTCCCACGGGGAAGTAGAAGGTTAGTATGCATCATGCACAATCAAACCGGAGCCGCTGTCCGGGTGGGCAGGTCGACGTTTCATCAGGGGGTGCTACTAAGTGAGCTCGCAAGGCGGCAACCAAGAAAAACTCACTCGTCTACCACATTGTCCGGATAGTTTTTATAACCCACAGCACTGGCGCCACGGAGAAGCATTTGGAAGGGGATATTCGGAATCGCCTCACGAAGTTGCTCCAGACGCTGCCATGGGCACTCATGAAGGAAACGCATGGAAACATCAAAGGTTGCACCTACATGAAACAACGGTGGACTTAGTTAAGGTACAGTTCATATTCATTTCAACAGTAAATTCGATACATCACATTGTGACAACATAACCTTCATATTTTGAGAATGGCGCGTCGTGTAATTTTGTAGCATTTAAAAGAATAGACAGTATACAGAATGTCGCGGAACCCAAAAATCTTAGAAGTGCGGCATTGATTTACCAGAACAGAAGACCAAATCCCTCCCACAACCGGCTTCACTGGAGCCGGATTACTAGGTAGTCAACTTCAAACTTGTAGGTAAGGAGTTTACGGTCCATAGGGTCGTAAGCCGAAAAGATCAAGTGCACAGAGCTTCGTCGTGCAAAATCACGGGGTCTGATTGTTAAGGTACAAAACTACGGAACTGAGGTTTTTTAACCAGCATGAGCTTAGTTGCAATGCTTTCAGCTGAAAAAATCATTAGTGTCCATGCGACTAGTCTGTTAGTGAGTAGTCCATCCAAACCGGATGGGAGCCAAGTGAAATGGGGTCTACACAAATAATCGTCCGGTCATTCGGCGGTAACACCCTTTCGATGTCTAGCTGCCATGCCATCCAAAGGAATCACCGCATTGAAAAAGAGGTGTGAAGTTGCCGTTGTGAATAATCTACCCTTCAGAACCGCTGCTGCTGCACGTGATGTAACGGCCTAATGAATGAATTGTGCGAATCGTCCTTGTTGATCACATTTGTAGTTCCCAACGGCTTAGAAGTAAAACAGGTGAACTGAAACCAAAAGAATATTGTGTGAGTGACTGGATTTTTATTGCATGTCAACAAGCCGCGCAAACTGCACGTGATTATTTGCGTCGCAGGTGCTCTGTCAAGGTTCTACATAAAGTCCTAACAAAATATGCTTCTAGCGTATTTTGCATACCGGTATATGTACAACTGGAAAAACCACTACGCCCAGTAAAATCCGAACTACCTACTGTAGTATTTGGAATAGAATTTTACCCCCTCTCCCCCTAAAGGAAGACACTCAGAGGAGAGAAACGAAATGTTTTCCATTGTAACCCCTCATTGAGGAAATAAGCCAAAGCTTAGACACTGCAGCTCCATAGATGTCTGGTTTAGTCTCCTGAGAGGAGCAACCAATGGAACCGTCCGACTGAACAAATAATCGGGGTTGAAGGTGAGCCCCGGCTAGCAGCACATATATTAGCACACGCAACACCACTCAACGCCTAATCACCGACCCATCGCCACTCTCCACTACGCTGCCTAACAACGCACTGATGATGTTGCTTCGATTGGTGATAATGCGTTTGCAATCAAATTGTCCAGCCCACTGAAAAACGAACAACCGAACACTTGGAGCTCGGTGGTTCTCTGTTGTTTTACTTTGATATACCTTTACAGTAAGCCTCGCTTTGTTGCACCAGTGTTTCTCAATTAATGATGTGTTAGAGAGGTGAATGTCGGACACAAACCTCCAAGAGAAGCAAAATATTCCATGGCTGGCTCAGAGTAACTGGAATTTCATTTTCTCAGCCCTCAGGATCTGCGATAAGGCTCATACCCCTCAAAAAAAGGGAACCCGCTTGAGGAGACGTTTCGTTGTCCGCCGAAGGTGCCATATAGCCAGACACTGCGTAGATTCAGAACGGATGTTTTGTAGAAATCGAAACTTAATTAGACTACGAGGGACTATAGAGTATTTAAGAAAATGTTGCCAGCTTTGTCTATAAAGTCCATATTGTAGTAAAAACGATGTCAATGTTGACGTACCTCCCCAGTTTTCCAGAGAAAAGAACTGCGGAAAAGCATGAGCAACGAATGGAGAAATTCGAGCAATGTCGAACGTTCGGATTCGAGTTGCAAGCAGTGACTGATGTGCGTCGCGCATCGTCGTGTCCATCAGCAGAAGGTGTGGATGACGCCTGACAGCTTTGGCAAAGCCGTCAGGGCCAGACTGCAAAATAACGTCACGCCAACCACGGGTAGGTTTTCCTGAAAAAAAGTACAGGCTGTTTGATGGCAGTTTTGGTTCATTTCATGGGTAGTGATGAAATCTTCAGGTTACATACTCGTTCCAAATTCTGCAATTGTTGTACAACTGCTTCATTTTTACGTAGAAGCACTTACAACCCTTCTTATACGAATATCCTTATAATCTGAATACCCAAAATTCAGCATTGCATGCGTGATTACCGTTACACGGGTCTTCCTGTGACTAGTCGTCCCCCGACTAATCGATAGGCACTCTATCATGTGATTTGAACTGCGTGGTCAAACGATGGGTTTTACCGTGTGCTTTTGCAAAGCCAGCTAATCATTTTGCGGATAAGACACCTGTAGCCTGATTGTCAATTCTACGACGAACCGGTTGAAGAGTTTCTATTAACCACTAAGCAAAGAGGACCTGAACACTTCAAGAATGGGACTAAGCGGACGATGCGGTTTGTGGAGAGTCGCCAGATGTGGTTTAGGTCAACATCTTTCATTCCCTTCAAGGCGCTTAGCAGTTTTTTTTAACTCTGGACTGCAACCTGGAAAACAAATCCGGTCACAGTCGAAAAGAAATACGCTTTCATCGGTCTTCCTTTCAAAGGGGATCTAGTCGCAGACTATCTGACTCGGAGTCTACATCATACACAGCGGCAGACCTTTCCACCCGCCACACTCACTACTCAGGTGATGCCCCACATCTCAAACATAAGCTTCTGGTTAACGCCCAAATCATGTTAGTCTACTCCTTCACCTGACATTGTACAGCGGAGGACGTGGGGCACACGACGCGGCAGTCATGTAAGAGAGTAAAGGAGCATAACCAATTTTAGCTGACAGGTGAACTGAGGAAGACAGTTACTAGCGCATTAGTCACTCACTTGGCCGATACCAGTCACGTGATTAATTTTGACACCGTTTGTCTACTATTGCACCAAGAGTCTATCTACCTACCAACGTTTGGCTGTACCTGGGACAATTGCGATTCGCTGGCACAACCCCAGTTTATTTACTCAGAAGACGCTCGCACGCACACTGAATCGTCCCTGGTCTGCTCACGTGACCGGTGACCACTCAGCTAGGTCGATGATGATGTAAACAGTTTTCGCAATTTTATTCGTGAACTTCGGTTTAGTTTTCTTTTAGGTGTATGGATCGCTCACCTCTAGTTTTGTAATCCCACAGTCTGTATTAATTAGTGGAAAACGGTAGTTTTCGGGTACCTGAGTTCTGAACTTTAAAGTTGTTTTACATATACCGGGATGATGAAATCCTGATCTACGACAAGGAACTCGAACACCATGGTCATTTTTTGATAGAAAGTCCATAAATTTCTAAGCGCCAAACATGCCGGAATGAAGTTTTTCCTACATGGATTACGCTATTTACACTGGTTCTAGAGATTCCAGATTGCTCCTAGATTTCAAATGTTTTGAAGCAGAGATATGATTGGTGGACAAGACCACACCAGCGATAAATGCACGTGACCTCTATTGATTCATTATAACCACTTGGATGATCAATCAAACAAATAGCAACGGACACGCAAACGTAGTAATGCTCAAGGAACAGACATGTTGTTTGGTTTCTAACTTTACATATTTCAGGAGTGCCTTATCTGCGTGGTCTATCCAGACCAGCCAAGTGTGTTTGGTCCCTAAATTTGAACACTTGCGCTAGTCCACTCGCCACTCAGGTGATCAGTTATTCAGATGGTCTCAGAGACTCACTAACGGCTATATGGCCTTGTTCAAAGTACCGATGAGTATGCCCAACCGCATAAAAAGACCACAGAAAGTGACAATGTGCTGAAGTGGATCGCAACACATCTCCCTGAGTATGAATTTACTTGATGACAGAGGCGCTCTCTGATGACGGACACTGGACCAACGCAGAGAAAGTCGAGGTAGTTTGGCCGTGCATGTGCATAACAAGATAAGAACAAAGACAATGTGTTTTGCTTAAAATAGTTTATAACATAATAACAAATGATAATTCAGCTGTGGCACGCTTTCGGTACATAAATGACGTGCCACCTAGAGGAAGTACGGGGGCTGAGGTAATACCAAGTTGCCCAAGCCTAGACAGAAGAAGTCGAGATGCCAATGTTGTGTTCAAACCAAGAGGTATCCGGTTAGTAAGATCGCGGACTAACCTTTGAGCTGCCCCTGGGTCACTATCTTAAATGCTATCCGAAATTAGGTTGCAGGTTTACAAAGAGTATACGTTTATGCCGTTTTCATGATCCAATAATGTAACTCTATTAACTGACATAGTATTTTTCGCTTGACCGAAAGCTTTTTTGTACGATGGGCAGACTCATGTGAACATGAACGATAGATGTAGATTTGTACACATTTCAACTTATGTCGCGGGCACAGCTGCGTCAAAAAGAGAGAGCTGATAAGCAACCACCTACCATTGGGAACAGAAGGTACATGGGGTTCGATATGTGATGGTTTGAGGTCAGTTGCGAGAACAGTTGAAGGGCCATTAACCAACACGTTTGCTGAAAAGAAAAGACATGATATAAAGTTACGGTGTGAAGAAAGCACTCTGCATCGGAACAGCGGGCTGGGATCTAGTATGCTGGTGGAACAGAGAATGGTCAGTGAACTTGAATCAGGGACGACCAATCAGCTAATCGAACCTCAGGTTCATGCTAATAACAGCAACCATGTTCTTGAGTTTCGGTGCCCCTGACACAACTTTGCCCACCACCAAAGACCAAGAAATGCACTAAAAATAATCGAATTGTCCAGTTGTTGTATCCTTGTGCTGTTTAGCTGCCATGCAGTGCAGTAAACGTTCGGAGATACAAAATCTTGGAGGCAGGAGGAATAGAAAGGCTACGGTTGAGCCTAACAACTAAGCACTCTGTTTTAAGCTCAAAAGTTTACTCAATCAAAGTTACTAATTCTGCCCCCAAATGTTCAAACACCATCCTTGTTTGTTGGCGCAAAGGTGCGCCGAAAAATTCGGCATACTCACAACTAGACTGCATCATTTGGACAGCAACACGCTGGCAATTCACATTCAACTAGCTTTTAAGTAGAACATAAGGTTGACGAAAACTCGGGGAACGCGCCCAGCTAACAACCCTCAGCAACCTTATGAGTAGTGTGTTGCGTCTAGACAATAGCGTACACAAGGTTTACGCACGTTCAACAGAAAACCTCAGAGTAAAAAACTTCCAAATCTCAAATCTCATAGACAGTTTTGTCTGTATACAATAAGGCTTGAAGTGTCCGATAAAAATACGATGAATTATTGATTAATTTCGACAGTTATAAAGCCATTTTTGTTATCATATGCATTTAGTGGAGGAAAGAATAGGAAGCCATCAATCAAAAGGATTTCAGCACATTTTCCTGTGTTCAGCGATATAGGTGGTACTTCCTCTTGGTGCAGCCTGTTGTGTCCTTGTTGCCCTTGTTAATCACTAGGATGTCACAAGGTGAAATATGAAGCCGAAACTAAGACGTGAAGTGTATCGGTGAGGCTGAGTTGCGCGTGGTTGCCATGGGAATTCGGGGTCTCTCTATCTTGTCGTGAATTGCATTCGTTGTAAACACAGTAGTTTATGATTGCTTGTAGCCAACGGTGAAGAGTAGAGTTCAGACACTGGGTTAGTATCGGCCCTCCTGGTACTCCGAGAAAACCACCCAATATAGCGAAAACGTGACTCAGACCGTTCAAACTACTAGCCTGGAGGTCGCCAGACTGGACCTCCCTACAGGATTGTCGTCAGATGCCCACTGCTGATGATTCCCAATAAGGATCAAACAGGTGCACCGTGCTTCTAGGTTTTTCAACACAGATCAGCTTCACTTACAGGAAGAAACCTCAATTGACGACTCATTTAAACCATTAGTCCCCTGAGATGAAGCGTGTTAGACGAAACGTGATGGCCTTGAATAACATAATGCATTCAGAACAATACATAAAGTTTAGTGTAAATTTCCCCGTCTAGCTCACTCTGACAATCAAAAGCGTGAAACAATCCTGTTTTTCTCAAATTCGGTAATCTTCCTCGAAGCCCCTCATCTACTACCGGAAAGCATCTTATTCAAAATTTCAAACACTGTCTAAACCAGTAACGCCACTAAGTGTTGTCCCCGTGAAAATTCTATGGGATTTTAAAATGGCAGTAGGAAATTGCTCTTACTGTTTCAATAACCAATAATTTCTGGGTAATATTCCAATACGACTGTCATGTGACTGAGATAAGAACCACCGTGACCTTAGACTATTGACCAGTCTGGCTACAGAAATCTGGGCATCCTGATGTTATCCGGAAATTTGAAAATTTAAGTGAACTTGAACAATGAAAACGACAACGATGACTGTGAGGATAATGTAGAGATGGAGTCACGTGAACACAAGATCACGGATGTGATCTTCGGGAGAGGACTGCGTCGATTTAGTGCATACAGCTGGCACGGAATGTGAAAATCATGTCACGTGGGTTATTTTAGGCTAATATATTATGGACAGTATCACTCCAGAAGAGTAGATCACGTATAAGACGAAATCACATGAGCAAACGTTTTCTGGAATCAGAAACGATATGAGCAGGTTATGGCGGCTTTGGCTCAAGTTTTAGTCAGCCTTGTACATTTAGGTGGTTTTTTGGGCGGTGGTATTTATTGGATGGTTTTGGGAATGGCAAAGATGGTCTCTTTTAGCCACCAAGCACTGCGAACCCCGGCCATGTGAGTACAAACGTAGTGTTTCACCTGGTATATAATGGTTGGAAAATGTGACCGCTTGTGTTGGAAATATGACAGATATTAAGAGCCACATATCAGGCAACAGGTGAGTTTCACCTGCCTCTCTCATGTGTGAAAGTGAGCCCGTGGTTCACGGTCCAAGTTAAACTTGACCTCTGTGTGTTCGTCGTTGTAAATCCTCCAGAAACCCAAGATGACACGCTGAAAAAGTTATGATGTTTCTCGTTTTGAAGAAAAACTGAGAAACTGTCGCAAATAAACATTTAAGTGGCAACTGTATACGAAAGTTCAACTAATTCAAGCAACCACTGTGAGAAACCCCGTCGGCGTACGAAACGAGTTGCCTGTAGGCAGCTGCAAGAATCCTGGGATTTTTATCCACATCACTCTCGTTTGAATATTCCTACGGTTCTTCTGGGGCACACTAAACAGAGCAGACGCTGGACTTGAGTGTCAGACATTATGAGAACGAAACTTGCATTTATGATCGTTTGGATAGCTGAACCTTGGGCATCTGGCTTGCGAGACAGTCGTGTTATCGACGTCCCATCAACTCAGGAGATGAGGTAAAAATAGACGGGTAGCGTCCTGACACAAGTACGTTTTGTTCACATTTGATCTCCGTCAGTTATACACCCATAAACCTCTTATAAATGCCCGGTGGTTCTACATACTGCACTTCAGCTTGCAAGATATCGCTTTTCGAATGATGAATCGGCAGTTTTTGAAAGATGATGTTGCACCTTATTTGAACAGTTGACGCACCACCGAAGCGTCAATCAGTAGCCTACTTTCATTCCGGGTTTCTTGCAGCAGATTTGTTAGCCCAGTTACAGAAGTTTTCCGCCTTGTTTGAAGAGTATAGAATGCAAATCGTCCAGTTCAATGTGGACTGGACGTTAAGGCAGTGAAAAACCGGTGTGAAATTCAACCACGCTGGTGTGATACTCCAGGAGACTGAGTTGATGGGGACCAGCTAAACCGTTCTTCAAAGTGCTCAGATCATCGCTCAAGATGACTTTTCTCTAAACTTCATCCTTTTTCTGTATTTTCTCAATAACGCTGTCCTATTTGAAGCAGTTGTTCGGATTTTTAAACTAAGATGCAGCTGTTCCCTATTGCGAAAGTTTTCTCCATCCCCCGCTATTGGCAGTCTGGCATTCAAGGGGACTGCGTGGGCGCCTGATGTCAATGTGGTTTTTCATGGTACCAGAAAGAGCCGTTCTTTATGACGCTCTCTCTTCATTGGAGTATGCATACAACTAAGGACAGATGGTTTTACTAACTTCACGCAATGATTCTTCCAAATTTTCGCACACATCCTCCCTCAAACCATCATTGTTGTCACCGTATCGGCTTACTTATGAAAGATTTGACCCAGGGACTTCAGCACTTTTGGGATGCAAACAGAGGGAGGTCCTCTGGTAGTGATGAGTTGAACATACTGTGATTGTTAGCGGTGTGAGGAGATTTGGGGATTTTTAATGGAGATTTCGTCTTGTAAATGAGGTCATCCTACGCGTTCATACAAGGTTGGAATCGAGATTCTCCATTGGTGGAGGATTACCGCAACGATCAGCTGACTTCAAGGTTTGTTGCAGTTTGTGGCCTCCCGGTAACTAGGTTTGCATGTTATTGTTGACGGTTTGTACTACCTAGAAATAAATGACGTGCAAGACGTTCTGGATAAGATGCCGTCCATTACCCGTACAGTAAGCGTCAAAACTGGGAATGAGCCACCAAGAGGAACTTCTTCTAAATTCAATCAGCTGACCTGGATAAACGGATCACCTGCTGGGATCACAATCGTCGTGCTTCTTTCCGACCGGAGCTGTCGCATCAGACCCCAGGTGCAGTTACGGCAACCTTATCTCTAGTGTGCGGACCGGGTATTCCTGTATCAATAAATAAACTGCGAATGATGCTTGCAACCGATTACTACTTATACGGCCGCGATAGCTCAACACCTAAACGAGGCCTTCATCATGCATTCAACAGCTGAGCTCACGAATTACTCCAGAGGCCTCCTGGAGCTGCTACGTAAACCTTGCAGAAAATTACAGTAAGAAACTAAACTCAGTCACGAATTTCCCACGTTGCACAATTAGTGGGCGCATTTAAAGGAGTCGAAATGTCCATGTCAAACATGTCCATGACAACAACATGACGCTTTTTACGTGATGCTACCAGTTTATCACCCAAATGCGAGTAAAACTGACCACAGTCGGTCTACAAGGGCAGTTGATTGTTTTTCAGTTGTCTTAGTGTTATTCAGTCTTCGTCCTGCTACGAATCCCAACATCAGTCAGCGCAACTGCGTCCCATATTTCATCTTCAGGTCAATGACCGTTCAATGACCGTGTCCAATCAGAAGGCACGCAGGGCGTGGTAAGGCAATCGTATGAATCATGTGATTGTAGAGTTCGAATCAATCGTTCCTTCCGGCAATCGGTTAACTTGTCGTCAACTCCGAAAAGAACCATATATGTATCCGAACGCTAAAGCAATGCCTTCACAATGGCAGAATACACTGCACATCCTAGCGCTTAAATTTCGGAAGCTGCTGACGCCATTAAAAGTAACGCTACCAGTGTCGAATAATCGTAGTGCATCAAACGACCTGTCCAGGCTTGGTATGGTGTCCAGGCGGTTACTCGGTTGTACTCTGCAGTTCAGCAGTGTGAGGCACATTGCTGAATATACGAAGATATTAGTAGGTACTAGGAAGACAGCCAATGTATGCACGTAGTCTCTTCGCTAAACCGTAGGATGCGCAATTTGGTTCACGAAATCTAATTCTGAGTGGCCTTCTTCCGGAAGGCGTTCGACATTAGCACAGCTTTCTTTGACAATCTCTTTAATTTTTCACTGGGAACATGAAAAAGGCTAGTTCAGGATGATAACAATGCTTATGATGAAATCCGTCCATCAGAATACAGAACCTAACGAAGCGTAACGGAACCTCCACTCGAGTGGACATCTTAGTACAAAAGTATCGTATCGCTTGGTAGGTGAACAGCAACTCAGCGATGTAAGAACACGTCACCACAAAGATTAGTAACACAACACCGGTGCTGGTGATGGATTGATGAGACTAAATCACCATTCTGAGTTCAGTTGGTACTGATGTAACAGACTACTCATAAGGTTGCTGGAGACCAATCGGGATAAACTACCGACCATTCACAAGTAGTCAAGTTGTCCACACAATTCGGACAGGCCAGCAAATCCTGAAATCAATGTTACGCTGGTGCTTAGCATTTAGTGCCTGTTTCCTTTTCCCAAACTAATCATTTCGCTTTGTTCCTGAACATCCTGCGAGGTTTGAGCTTGCCGTGCGATGGATTAGAATCCGCAAACCTGGTGACAGAACTGCTCCGTCGTCATTGTCCGCCAAACTCGGTTTTCGGATGAAAGCACCCATTTGATACGAAGGAAATTTAGTGACCTTCTCTTTTGTGTTACGGGAACCTCGGAACAATCTCGCAAATAAACTCCTTAACGCTCCACCGTCCTGAAGGAATTGTGCGAAAAGCGCACCCTACTGCTTAGCAAGGTGTAAACAGACGTCAGTAGATAACAGCTCGAAATTTCACGCACAGAGCCTCTTCAAGTATAGCACTCAACTGGGTCGAAAACGTGATAATTGGTTTACCTATTTTGCGAACAATTTGAGTTTAATTAGAACATAAGATCTACGAATACTGAGGAACTGATGAGCTCCAAGAATGGTCGTAGGCTGCCGAAGAGCTTTCAGTAAACTTGTGACTGGTCCCCTTCAAGTAAACGTTGACAGTTTTCCAACGAAACATACAGAATATTAACAGACGAGACCTGAACGAATAAATTTCTGTTGGGTGGGCTGGGGCGATGTCTTCTCATGCCAAATTAACTCACCAATATACCGCAATAACTTTTGTGCTCGGTGCTTTCTTACAGGCAGATTGAACAATTCAGGGTTCTCGTCAATAAAAACGGTGTCCACTGCTCCCGAGAGAAATATTGGGTTGTTGAATACATTGATTAGGAAAGGTATGTTTGTCTGAAAGTAAAAGTTAAGAGAGTAGCAGTGTTTATCGAGAAAGCATGGCCCGAAATATACAGACATGGTTCTCATTTTCGAGCAAGAGCAGAACGCACAAGCATTACTAGAAAAGCTTACCAAGGTCAACCAATTCTTTGGCATGTGCTTTGTGCCCACAAAATGCAAAATCAGGCGGCAGAACTTACAGTCCTTGAAGAAAACTCCGAGAATTCAAGGAGTGACACTGGAAATTGTGGAGCACTATAAGCATTTGGAAAATGGTATTATCTCTGACCGAGGGAGTTAGTTCACGAATCCCAAAGGTCAGAATTGTTTTAGCGAATTTCCGCCAATGTGGCATCAAAAAGGCAGATCACTGGGTCTCAAAGAGCGTGTATGTCAGACTACAGTGTGGACTGCATTGTCATATGGCTGTGATCCTTGGCAAATTGTGGTGGGGATCTGAGAAGAATTCACATGTTTGTGGTTGGAGCCGGCTGGAACCAAAGAATTGGGAAACGGATTCGGCGTAGCTGGAGGTATTTCACTCGAATAACGCATCCAGCGTTAAAAGTTAAGGCAGTTGAGTCATGAAGCTTGCCGAATTAGCGACTTCCAAGAGCAGCACTGGCTTCTGTGCCCACTTCCGGGTGGCTGAAACCTATAGGTTAACGGAGTTTGATATGGCCGGTGCCATTTGTGCTGTCAGTCTTCCAGGATGTGGTCCACGTGACCCACCCTCTGCTTGGCTGATGACATTGAACGATATGGCGGCCGACCGATGTCAGTGGCGCTCATGCTGTCAGTTTATATTCATATTGTTTGACTAAGTGTTGGCTAGGTCGTAGGCTACACCCAGGTCCCCATCCATGCCCATTTCTGTCTGTTTTCGGTGTTGAGGCTTCTTTCAAATAAATTTACATGGCTGTGTGGCACGGAAGCACCAGCTCGGGGGACACACACTGTCTCTCTCGTACTGCAAGTAATTTTTGGGTAGGGTAATCTTGATCACTTCTTGCAAGCAATCCTTCTTCGTTTTAACTACTCCTGGGCCAAAAGATTCCCATCTGCACAACTAATGCTTGGAAAAAAACTGATGTTGTTTGAAGGGTTCAATCCAGATAAAAATGCAACACTTTTACCATCAAATCTCATTAAAATTGGTGTTGACAGCTTTGGAAGCTGAATTTCTATTGCTTTAATCTGATGTTTCAATCGGAGCGAATTTCAAGATATCAGGACGTCTCAATAGTACTTACATAGTCGATGAAAATTCTGAACAGCCCACTACCGGTTTCACCCTTGTAAACGGGTAAATTTGAGTTGTCTGCCTTCAACGATAGCTTAATTTTTAAACGAACTTCTATCGCAACATATGTACGTGTCTCAGTAGGATATAAGACCGATGGAGATTCCGGGACAATGCCAAGCTAATGAGGCCCTGAGAAGGGTGAAGCCGGTAGTAAACCAATCAGAGGTTTCATCAGGTTTACTATCAAATGAAAGAGGAAAACAGAGCTTCCAAACCACCACCGCCAGCCACTGTTGGCGGCGATTACATTGAAATATACAAGAACGTAGCTGTGATCCCCAAGCAGTCGTCCAAAATTTCGCATTGACATTTTGTTCAACTAGGGACTTGGTAACTCCGCTATGCTTGTGTGTTTTTAAAGTCCGCGCACGTGATGTATTTTCCAGCACATCTTTTTTGATATTGAAGCCACATCCGATACTAGCCTGTTTGATTACATCCGTTTTCTGTTTGATATCATTGTACACCCGAATATAACTGACGCAAATCTGTTTTGCCTTGTTGGCCACCTTGCTTTCTGACGCGATTTTAGGAACAGACCGCTTTCAGTTCATTTCGTCTTTTCATCATCTTTTCATCTTTCATCTTTCGACCTTTTTCATCTTCATCTTTTTCGTCATTTCATGTCGAGTGAGTTTGGTGAGGCCTCGAAGGTCAGAAAGTAAACTGGCTAGTGACCTTAGCAGTACCAACGCAGCGCTGGTTAGAATCATCCGCTGCAATAGATTCACATGGAGTATTGAGGTTCGAGTGCTCACACGTATGAAATTTTCACCGGTATTTGCAATGGTGGACATGTAGGCGGTGGTTTGCAGCGTTAACAATAACAAACATATTCATGCAGGACAGAGTATGTAACACACTGGATCCATGGAAGTTGCGTAATTCGTTCGTATGACACTCCGTATAATAGTTTTGACAGATTTCGCCACCTTTAACCACACTTCATGGAAAAAATTGATGGAAATCGGTGGAACGTTAATCCACAGAGTGGAATGGAATGGTGTCCAACGGCCTCAGAAATAAAAACTCGGTCAAATGTGGGAGTAGAGTACCTTTGGTCTACGTATGGAAACCCAGAGTGTTTCATTGGGCAACGCTTCGTAATCGAAACCAACATTAATTCGATGCGTGATTATTCCGAAAACAGGTTACTCGTGGTGATCGGAGTTCTTGGCAGTCGTTCCTACGTGGGTGGCTGAGGTCAAACTAGTGTAACCAGAAGTTGGTTCGCAGCTGCGAGAATCTTGTCACAGGCGAGGTAGCGTGAATGGTCACCTCATCCTCATGAAGGGCATGGCCGAAATTAAAAATCAACATGTTGTCCACCACTATGCTGTGACCTCAGAGCTGATTAGGTTGGATGAACAGTAACTACCCGGAATGTCACCGTGAAATCAGGTGAGTAGTGTCGGTTTTTCCGCATGCAAGTTACACGATATCTATGAAAGCAAACCCGCTGGCACTAAATGTGAAATTAACAGAGATATCAGCTGAACAGAACTGCTGTGAACACCCAAGAGACTTTAATGACCTACCTTCACTCCATGAATGCGCATCTCTTCCAAACAGCGGCGCATCTTCTTGGTGGCGTCAGGAAATTGGTTTGCGTGAGCTATGACTTTTGCCAACAGAGAATCGTAGTATGGAGAGATGACGGCTCCGGCAAAGGCAGAGGCTGAGTCAATCCGGATTCCCATACCCTCCCCACTATGGAAAACCTATTTAAGTGAGAAAATGGAAAGTGAATTGTGAAGAACTGACTGAGCAATTCCCGAAGTTGGTCAGTCAAGGTTTGTCAGTTGGTCACCATGATAAGGTCGTGCACTCGGTACAATTACTCTTCCCCTGCGACGGGGGGGTGGGTGTCCCAAGACGAAAAGTGACCAAAAGCCGGACTGCGTCACACTTTGTTGACACCGGTCACGTGACCGATCCAAACGAGTCCCTTTACGTTATCTACTTATTACTCAATGGGCTGCAGGTATCGATCTAACGGCGCGGCTTGACTACAGTCGCAAGCAGCCGAAATAGGGTGCTAGGCTGTAAAAAACGATTCGTAAGATATCTGAGCCTATCTTGGTCAAGTGACCCCACCCTCTAGGCCATCTTACGACTTTGGCCTCGCTGACAACCAACTGACCGTATTTCTCTGTTTTTAATCAGTCAGTCAATATTTATGGTCCGTTTCACTATTGGTCCCTATTTTAACCACTACATATTTAATTATCTGACAAGGAAATCCCGAAAACATCAATGTTCTTCACTCTATGTATTTTTGAAAACCATTGGAATACTCAGGCAATGAAGCACTTCATCGAGTGTAAACAATCAAACCAGAAGTATTTCGAACTGCTGGACAAATGACGAGATACATCTAGTTGGCCTGCATAACACAAGACGGCGCTTTGAAGATAACCTCAAAGTTCCGCGTCATCAAGTGGTGGCAGCTGGCAGATTTTTGTACAGATTTGCTCATTTATCCTAAGCCTCGCCATACAGTTCAATTGCTTCAAAAGTCCGTAACGCGTAACGCAACACAGCAGTTTGAAGACTGGCTTTCTACAATGTATCTGACGACGCAAATTTGGGTGGTGAAAACACAGAGACATCTGAAATTATGAAGTAATATGAGATAGAAGACGGACAACTATCACAGCTTATGACTAAAACCGACAGGTGATCATGCACAGTTGAAGATAACTCACGTTTACTGTGAATGACGTTGCACTTCTTGGAAAACTGATACAATAACAGCTACACTTCAGGTGAGTCGTGCAACTGGCTGTTAGTTAAGTATGAAGTGACAATAAATAAAAGCCCAGTTTAGACACACAGCCCGTTGTTATCGGTGTAACTTCATAGTAGCCCACAACTTTTTGCTTCCTTACAGGTGCAGACCACGTTATTTCAAGTAGGAAAAACCGGCCTTGGAAAACGAGAAAACTCCTTTATTGCAGCCATCCTCTTTTGTTCCACCCAGGCCAATTCCTTTAATGGTTTTATCTAAAGATTTTCTATGTTTCGCTGTTCCTATCCCAAAACTGGGGAATGAAAGTCGGTGTTTGAAATGGAACATGAGCGAGTTCTCCTGGACGGTCTTAATAGGGAATATATTTTACGTGGAGGGGAGAGGCTGCTTTCGTCGACCGTGTGAGCAAATATCGATGGAGTTACATTTACTTGTGACAATACGGGGCATTGTTCCGGGCATTCTCACCGAGAATAAAGGTGACACGAACTCCAACATCTCCACAAGTTTGTAAAAACCACCTGGAATGTAATCAGAGCCTAATGTTTGAGACAGCGATTTTGATAAACCCCATATAAACATCACGACGGAAATAAAAAAGTAATTTTGACGTCTGTAACATCGACAAAAGGGTTCGTTGCGCCTATACGGTATTACTAATACCACATTAACAACAAATTTCGGTTCCGACGGATCAAACCATCGTATAAACTGTGAAATTCAATCACCCCAAGGTAGTAAATGACCTGACCGTACAATTGCTACCTTGTACACAAAATTTTACATTAAAACAGTGTGCTTCGAACCCGAGACACTGGAGACTGTTTCTATCGTCATTACTATCAACAGAGTGCAATTTCAAGACTGGTAATCTTTGTATTTGTAAAAAGTGGATCGTATGAACTATTTACAAGTGATGAAATCTATGAACATGGTGCGGACAAAACATATCATTATCTCATTTACCCAGCTAATACCAGAGCTACCTCCAACTTGGGGTTGCTTTCAACTCAGTTCCTTAAAACGGTGCACACAGCTCTGTAGCTTCTAACGGGGTGGGATCAAGACACTTGGCTTCGGTCGCCTAATAGGCCATGGAAATGTCATACTTCACGTTAAGTTAAACGACTTCCCCTTTAGGTTTCTGTTCTGGGAATTCTCAACCCTTAATAGTACTCAAGCGTGTTTGCTGCAATTTGTGACGCGAGGAATGTGCGTTACCGGGACCATTAACTCTCAACATTTGGCATACAGTATATCATATTCTGGGCGTAAAGTTCGAACCGCTGCCGGCACTCTGATTGGCTCGTTTCCCGAATATCGTATACTGGTACTTCCAACAAACTATGATATTGGCGAAATACGTTCATTTGCACAACAATTCTGTTTCAGCGGGAGACTCAAATGGATCCAAAGTGAATCTGAGTGTATTTCGCGAATTTTGCACAATTTAGCTTCAAGCAGAAACTAAGGTTGACTGAAGAGAAACTCGGGAACTGTGCCTACCTGATGAACACGAACGAGGATAAAACTGGTAGTGTGAGCTTTGCAGGATTTTCCAACAACCCTATGAGTAGTATCTTCCAAGAAAATTATGCTATTATCTTACTACACCTCATTTATGAGTATTCGTTTGGAAAAGTATTGAAGCGGGTCAAAATGATTGTTTCGCGAAACCCGTTCACTTACAAACTGCGTTGGTATTAACAAAAAACATGTATGAAATTCAAATGAATATCTCTTTTATAATGTTGTTCAAAACGATGAGTTTCTGGTAAACTTATGGGTACTGTGTTGAGAAACAAAGGAATATTTAGTTAGTCAAAAAAGCTGTTGGATTTTATGGAGGGAACAATAATCTCAAATGATGGCGTTCTCTAAAACAAGCAAACGATAATATGGAGCTCAAAGGGATTGTTAAATGCCCTATACCAGATGGAGGAGCGTTCATTGGACATTGTTAACTTTTGCGTTCCGGTAGTGAGATGGATAACCCAAAGCTCTACTGAATAAATGCTCAAACAGCTGTTGGCGAATAGTTTGAAAAACTGCATATACCCCAAAAGTGTCACATGATTATGAGGCGAGAAAAACCGCTAAGTCCTGAGAACCAAGAACGCACTTTGATTTCAACTAACACTATTCATGTCATTTATTTGTTCATCTCGCACTCCTTATCTGAGTGAACACTCTAAAGAAGCAATAGATCCTAAAACATCAGATTCTTGACTGCCCTTAATTCTGACGAACACTCTCTTCAAGAACATAAAATCACCGGTAGCTGGGCATTGAAGTGGTTACAGCCGTAGACTTCAGCGAGGGAGGAACCAACTGAAAGATATGCATATTGTTTAGTCTATTTTATCTCAAGGCTATGCTCACCACGGCACTGGGCAGCAGGCAGCCTGCTATATGCTAAAAAGTGCCACGGATGAGTTATTTTCTCAGACCTGTGCACCACATGACAGCCGACTACAATTGTAAACAAACAGTCTGCTATATGATGAGATCGGAAACGATTTCAGGGTGCGCATGTTGATGTTCGAAACATGGAATAGTGATGTACTCCTGACCGGAAACGTTGACTGATGCTTAGCCTACTCTTCTGTACTTTCAGGCTGGGTAGACCAACGAACGTTTGTGAGTACCGGTTCGTAATACAAGTCCAGCTCGTATACAAACTGGAAGGTGACAAAGATAGTCGCAATGCTAAACAATCCTATTTCGTTTTCCCTATTAACCAAGACAAGACCGGTTCTATTCATCATGCTGATGAATCGCTGTCTAGTGAATCGGAAAGTAGTAACTCCTTTTCGATTGTTGACTAGCCGCTGTGCTTGATTCGGTGGCAATACCAATGTTTCACTCACATAGTAGGATACTTTTGTATCTGGCGTTTCATAGACGACTTCTGTTTGTCTTTTACGATGACACCTTAGCATACATGCAACCAGGTTTGTTCGCAAGATGTCCTTCAAAGGACTGTGATGTCTGCCAGAAAGGGTTGCATTGAACCAGCAAAATTTGAGAGCAGTTTGGCTCTGTTAAAATCACTGGGCAGTGATCTAGATGACAGCCACTGTTGTCTATTGTCTGGTGACACCGAGGTGGTGAACATCTTATAGATTTACTTACTACCTAGTGTTCACATGTACAGCAGCTGTGTCCTAGTGAACGGAAAATGCAGAATGAAATCCACTCAGGTGATTGCGGTCCCTCTCATCTCACGTGATTTACCGTATATGACCCTGTATTTGTTATTGACTGTGCTAGTAGTCAGATAGAGTTAAATACATGTGCAGTGTGACTAAAAGAGTCTGATTTCTCCAGAGAGTAAGCCCCACAGACGATTCACAAGGATTAATGTAAGTTTGGATCGGTGGTTCTCAACCCGGAGGAGATTCTCTTCCAGAAAGCTTCCGGAGATTACAATGGAAGTTATAAGTTCGTGGGCCAGCTCTCGGATTTTTAGCCCTGGAAGTATGTAGTACTCTGATCAGCCACATCACAGTGGTGGTGTGAACCGGTTCTTTCGAGAGCAGGTCGACGCATGGACTAGCCCTGATTCTTGTGTTAGGGCGATAGGGAACACTGTGCTTAAAACTCAGAATATGGTATAGGAACTTGACAGCTGACCAGCAGTAGCCGATTGGTGTATGTGGACATCGTACTTTAAGTTCAACGAGAGACGTTCAACTGGACACTGGTAAGTCCGCTCTGAAGTCCGAATTCGGAACCCTGGAGCAAGCTATGTGCTGTACACCCGGTTTAAGAATTTCATGATCAGCAATATCAGTTAAGCCTCCTATCAGCGTCATGTTAGTGATTAACCTTAAGGGAATGACTGTACTTCAATACACATACGCGTATGCTTCGAACATGGTCCCTAATACAGGATTACACATGTTAGGCTAACAGTTGTCTCCGGCTTGTCGTCCAGTGACCAGTAGGAACAATGTTTGTCCATGATTAGACACAAGACACAAGAAAAACCAACATACAAGTACAAGTTAACAGACGATGTTTTTGGCTTCATTCAAGTGCTATGGGGGTTCATGCATGTTGCTAACATGTTCTTACTGATGTTTGACCTGGAAGTTCATCTATCCTGTCCTGGATATGTGGCCAGTTGAACATAAGATGATTGTATGTTTTCAGTCTAATCAATCTTTTCCACCGTAAGCATGTGTAGCATTTAGATGCAGGTGTTTGCGGAATTTGCACAAAGTTGCTTACTGGTGCGGGACTCTATAATGGTCATGTTTGTATCTACCCCGTGGTCTGCGCTCATTGGGTGAGTAACAGTGGCGTACCTCGGTGATCCTGTGGTGTTATCAGGCGAGTGTTCTGATCGGTGCTTGAGGATTCGGGTGGTAGGGTGACGAGGCGTACAACCGACGTAGGAATCGCCATTGACACAGATGAAGGGGTAAGCAATCACGAATGAGGTGAACGTGGACAGACTGTTCTTGTCTTTTGGTGAATTGATGAGCGACTTTGAAGAAAAACCTCAAATAAACAGCGTGGAAGGTAGTCTCGGCGAAACCAGCATTAATGTTGGAGCATTCTGGATTAGGATTTTGCCTGATGCAACCCCCCGGATACGTACTATATCAACGTACGCTGTGCAAGAGATTTACTACCTTCGTTACAAGATCCACTTATAATATATTTCAAGCTCTTGATGTTAGGCACCCTTGTATACTTCGTTTCTGATTCCAAGGAACGAAGCTGTCCAAATCACCGAGGCTGTCCAGTCCAACTGTTGCTAAGCAGCGCGTGCCACAAAGAACCCATTGCTAAGCAACCTAGAAAGAGTACTTGGTAGTTTTCCTCCCTGCAGTAAGTAAACCTTATTCGGTAATACATGTCAATACATCATACACAGTATTTGTCATCTACAGAGCAAACATCAGTATCAGTACCCATGGTTTGAATCATCGATGTAGACTAAGATGTTCCTGCATAGATATGCCATATGTTTATGACGTACTGCTCTATACATGAAAAGGCACCAAATGAGGTGACAAACACCATTGAATCTGGCGATGAGAAAGAACGACACACTGATTGATTGCTTCTGATAGCCTGAATGATGTCATTCCCCACTAATGATGAAGTACTGATTTGTTCACAGCATGTTACACTTATCTCTGATTGCTAGCTGGCGGCAAAAGTGCATAGGGTCCTCTGGAGTTCCTTGAGGACATGGGACTATCCATTCGTAGATATATTGTCATATGCCAGGCGGAACACCTAATACATCCACCGGCAGAATTATTGATTTTCAGCCTCTGATAGGCTGCTGGTGGACAGACATTGACTGGTTTTCCTTTAAGGAGAAAGCATTAAACTAGAAAATAATTTTTACGCGGAAAAGCTCCCGATTCACTAGTTCGCGTTCATTTCTATGGGGAAGTGTGGGTAAGCATAGAGAAGCGATACTGGACTGGCACAGTCGACGTTCCGGATACCTGTTTTGCAGAGTGCACACGGGAACTTGAGTACGTATCCGCTCGGTTACTTTGTGTGACTGTTTTATTGAAGACCTTCGGTGATCTTGCCAAGCATAACAAACCATATTGTAAAGTTGTTAATTCTGTTGCATACCAACATGCCTGAGTGATTCGTACCCTTCCGGGCTGTCGAGGAGTTTTCAGTAATCTTACGTACACTGTACACTGTATTGTGAAGCGTCGAATATCAGACCAACTGAAACATGATGCGGCACGCTGCAGCACATTTAGTTAGTTTAGTTTAGTTAGAACGGTTGGGATTCAGGTGGATCTCCCATGAAAACCGAATGGGTATACAAGTGAGTGTAACTGTGAAATTTCGTGCAAATTAGACTAAGTGTCGGTTACCTATTGTGCCTGCGAATAATCCTCAACAATACAGAGGTGTTCATTCTCAACTATATCGTTACGTAACCGAAAGACCCTGCCGGTAAGTTGCCGTTATATGAAGCATTCTTCAAAAAGCAATATATAATCTTCTTTACGCTTTGATGATGCTGTTCTCTGCAGCATGCTAACTTTGAGGTACTGAGTCATAGACTGTTTTGTGGCTTTTGTCAGTCACCTTGTTAGCTGCTCGGGTTGTTTGAACTTAGCGATTTGTCAGTGGCTTCCATCCTGTGAGCATTGTATGAAGGCAGCATCACAGCTCCAAGATATTCACCGATGGATTAGTTCACTGTGAAAGACAACAGATCTGAAGGCTTCGCTTTTGTTATGCTCCGGATAGTTGCCAGCACTGACTGCGAACCCTGAATGAAGTTCATTTTGAAATGGGTTTTATCTATTTCAGCTTGCTCATCTAGTTCTTTTAGCTTACGAATGCTTTAGCTTGGCAGCGTTTGCCACATTTTATGAATCACCGATAATATGGAAAACTGTGTTTCTATTATTACGGGCTGTTACGTGTCATATGTGGGAAACACAAGGCCAGATTGCGTGCTAAGCTACCAAAGTCCATTCGAGAGTACCCGAGTAGGTCATCTACTGACACCACTCTTACCTCTGACATCTAGTTGACTTCTACATAAAAACTGGTCGTTCGGGATGGGAAAACGGCCAAACAGGGGGTATGTCATTTAATTGGTTCCTTTATCTGGAGATGACTCAGTGGTTGAGACGGGAACTTGCTGACCGGAAGGTCCGTGGTTCGAACCTAACCTTAGCGTATCCACTGCACCTGCCTAGGCTATGGCAACCTGGCCATATCTCAGCCCCCGTGTTTCCTTCGGGTGGCATGGTGGCTGGCCGCCGAAAAGGTGTTAGGGCTGGAAGATTATTTTGTTAGCTGTTATTTAGTTGGTTCCCAGATAGTAAACACGTACAAACAAGGAATGTACACTGATACGATGTTCAAAAAGCTTGCTCCATCAAGCATACGCATTAACGCTCGCCAGGTTAACAGAGTCTGAATAACCCATAGACCTTTGCTTATAAGGAATTTTCGACGTATGAATCAGAACTGACAACCAGGTCCATTTAGGCCTTATGAGTCGCAGCATCTTCTGACTGGGTGGATTTCTTCCAAAACGTTTGCTCAGGGTTACTCTTGTTAGATAGAATAGGAAGACGAACGATTCGGAGAAACGCAGTTACCTCAATGCGCCCAAAATCTGGCTGAAACGATTTGCTAGGATCTTCTGTCGTCACTCGGCATTGTATTGCATAACCGAATGGTTTGATTTCTTCCTGAATAAGCCCAAGATCACGCAAGGAGTGCCCCTCAGCGACTCGAATTTGTGATTGAACAAGGTCGACTCTGAAAAAGAACAGTGACTTTTACAACAGGTACTTCCACATACTTTTGATAAAAATCAAACCGAACCCTAGAAACTCACCCGGTTACTTCCTCGGTTACCGTGTGCTCAACCTGTAAACGGGCGTTGACTTCGATGAAGTAATACTTTCCGGATTTCTGATCCACCAGGAATTCCACAGTACCGGCGTTTTCATACCTAGACGAATTTAAATAAGCGGATAGTAAAATTGTATAGCTACTCAGAAGGATTTACGATAAAATGCAAAACTGCGTTCGGGATAGGATTGTTCTTTTCGAAAATCAAACAGGTTTCAACTCAGCCTTCTTTAAGGTAGGACTAAGCCAGTGACGCGCTCAGACAGTTTTCATGTTTCTATAAAATAGAGGAAAGTAGACGCATATTGATTCTTAATGTACGTGGCCTCCCCTAAAAAGGTCGGAGGAAGGTAGAAGACATTTCAAGGATTCAAGGGTGAATGGAGACGCCAGGTTTAAAGATACTTTTTAGCTTCATTCACCGAAGTAGTACACTTTCGTTTCCTCTGTTCCATCTGTTATTGATGGACACTGAATGTATACGAAGTTCAAACTCGTTTTCAGGATGAAGCCTACATGCGGGATACTATCGGTCGATGCGCTCAAAATATTGCGACATACCTCGTCCCCACTTCAAGCAGGGATAGACTCGTGGGTGTCGTAGCGAGTCAAAAAACGACGAGAGTTGTAGACGTGCTAAACGCACAGTTAACAAACGCCTCATAAGGTCACACAATCTCATGAAGCCTTAAATGGGGTCAGAGTTGCTTTTTCGGCTTGTCCTGCTTCGTCGGTTTACCTTACCGTACTTTGTCAGTTTGTCCGCCCGAAGGTTGGTTCGTGCGTCATATCTCTGTCAGCATAATTTTACTGTTGACTGTGTTAATCCTGAAGTCCAGACCTTTTTTGTTAACACCAAAACACTGTTCAAGAACCTTCCTGAGCACTGTGGCTCGGTGGGATGAAGAGACTAGGCCCGCTGTTAGGCTGCTATGATTCCCCCATAAGGCCGACAGTGCAGTAACAACCAAACTTTGACTGGCATTGTTACATTGCTACTTGCTTGTAAGAGGTAACTCGTAGGTCAGCGAGAGTGAGCATCCGACACTCCCCGCTGAACTAGACGGCTTTCAAGTTTTCCAGAACAACCCGCTGGGTGCTAAGACGCGAAAGCAAAGTGTCACTTGATTTATTTGAATCAGTGGTCTCGATTTGGATGACTAGGCAAGCTGTAGATTCATGTTCTGCATGATCACTGGGGTGCCGCCCTGGGACCGCTAACAAGTTCACTACTGTGTGACTGGATCTGGTTTCCGGATGCTCTCTACCTGTAATGTGGCCGCTTGAGCCCGGCTATGATGAACAAACTACTGCTGGTATGCAACCAAACTAAAATAAGGAACGCAAAATGCTTATTTTTACATAACATCAAGGCTACCACCTATATATCGCAGGTGAAAAGGAACCCGACGGTGATGGATTTTTCGACAAACAAAAACAATACTAGTATGGAGTTTGAAAATATGCTGAAGGAGATCAGCTCCTATTGGGAAGCTATGTGCTATTCTGTTGATTTCTTAACCCGTGAGTGCCAGGGCATGCTGTTAGAAGCATTTGGGGAATAACGTCTTCAAATGGGAAAACCTTGTTCTTCAATCTAGGTGCCTTCCAAGCAGTCACTCACGGGTGTCGTTATCAAACGGGGGATTTTCACACCACCATGAAGTGTTTTCAGATCATTTTTGGACAACTTCGTAAGAAATATGGAATTCAGGCATGCAAAAGTCATCATCCTTCCTTCCTTCAGCCAAATTGAAAAACAGTGGCATGTTTTTAGGCCCCTATGAGTTATGGTAGCTCATCTCATTACCTCTGGTACGCTGTGCGACAAAAATGGTAAAATCCGTCCACGGCTTATGTGAGCAAAGAGGGAAATTTTGCCGATTCATGGCTTGTTAGGAGTTGAGTTGATTCTATCAAGCTTGGCTTACGTTATTCGTCAGCTCACACTCCGTTTTGTCAATCGCTGTGCAACGTTTTCTACGACAAAACCTTGACCTTCCATTTAAATGGAAGCCCTCCTAAATTCGATGGAGTTATTGCATACTTGCAACTAGGCTAATTCTCCTTGTGACTCGAAAAAAAGCAGCCAGTCATGTCAGTTTACTACTTATGAGTAGTATCGTGTTATCATGGTTCCTCTGTTTCACGACATTGAAGAGAGTGCATTTCATTTCCTACCGCAGCCCGCGTTTCTAAAAGCGTTTCGGCCAAAATCCTTCTCTAAGGAGAAGATGCCCTATCGCCCCACTTTTTGGCGCCTAAAAAAGCACCTCTGTTTCCCTGAATAATTCCTACTGCAAGCTCCGTAGAACTTTTCTGATCAGTTAAAAATCCACCTGTTCTATATCTGAATTAGTTCGACCTCTCGCATTGCTCATGGTTTATGGGGATGAAATAGTTGCACGTCAAGCCATTATCTACACTCCTAATCGAATTTTCCCTCTCTCCCTTCCTGAGTTGTTCGAATGCTCCTGGCTATTGGTTAAGGTTCATGCGACGCAACTCTTAACTGTTCATACCCCACTCATCCCAATCCACATGTTTTCGAACCATGTACTGTCTTTTTAAGGTTACACCCTAATAATCCTGTCGAAGTAGTTCGCACTGTTGCATGAAATGTGCTGGCAGACAGCGTCAGTTTTTTGCAGTTAGAAGCAACTAGAAACTGTTGTCAATTTGTCAGAAAATAAGTAGCTCGGGTGTGTTTACTGTTGGCTGACCAGATGGTAGCTGATCTGTTCGCCGAGCTTGGTAATTGGTTTGCAAACGTTTCGTCCCCAGTCGAGGTTACGTCGTCAGTCTGCTGTTGAGTGGGTCCGCAAACCAATTGCCAAGCTCGGCGAACAGATTAACTAACACCTGATCAATCAACAGAAACTGTTGAAGCCGGAATCCGCGTGTTATAAACTGCGAGCCATGAGAAGAGAGAATTATCACATGGAACAGAATCATGGTTGTGAAAACACGACCCATTTGTGATGCGGACTGACGGATGCCAGAAATGAGGTGGGCTATTTTACCTTAACTCCATATTTATCGATTTTCTTCTACTGAAAGTTCCGGTTACGTTACTTCACATCTCCATAGCACACTTGTTTTCTTGTGTGAGGTCTATTCAAGTCTGCGGGTGGGTAGTTTTAATATGACGTCAATTTTCTGTTGACTCAGATGCCACGAGACCTTGAACTTTATGAAATTCATTGTGTAGAAGTATTAGTATACTGTTGGCTCATTTGTAGGTGCGTAGGAATGGTTGATAAATACGGCATTTATTACGGTAAAGTGCAAACTTTCACTAGATGTCCATATGAAATGTACTCATGTTATCTGAACACAACTAAACGCTTTGTAAAATCAAGTACATTGGTGCCACGGCTTATTCTCAAAACTGCCACTTTCACAAGGGGACACCTCCATCAGGAGGAGATCTGATGCAATTCGGAAGTCTTCCAAGTGGGAAGGACGAATTGCCTGAATAACTTATAAAGATAATGGAGATTACAACAACGGTGTGACCAGTGCCAATGGTAACAGTCTTTGCCAATGTCCAGCGCAGCTCAGGTAAGCTTACGTGAGTTGTGTTCTTTTAAAAACCAAGATACCGAGAAAAAAAATACGGCTACACCTTTCGTTTTCTTCCATCTGAATGTTGCTTAGTTCTTTTCCGTTGGTACATCAACTCCACATTTGAACTTCCTGCCTTTTTTTCTTGAAACCAAACTAAGCTTCTCAAATCAAATACCGGGTTCTCCTACACCATCGCAGAAGATGAACTTTGCCAAAACCTGAAAATGAAACAAACAAGCTTCTCCAAGGTAAACTGGCGGATAACATGATGAGTTTGTCTGCGAAATCCAGCCTGTTCATCAACATAGATCCATAAATGAAAATCCGTAAATGAACTTAATGTTTGAACAATGCGGTCGGAAGTAACTGACCACGACGTCACTCAATTAATCACAGCAAGTTCATACGATCTTCAAGAGACAAGTGTTTCCTCGGGAATTTTCCGTAACAATCGGAAACAGCCGTAACTTCCACTTTCCTGAAATCTTAGTTTTCGGAGAAGTACAGACAAGTAATCAATAGCGTACGCTTTGTTAGAGCTCCAAAAACGAGTGACCTAAGTGCAACCTGATTAAAGTTCGCCACCCATCCGTCAAGCATTGTTGACTAGATGTGAGTCGACCAGCTGCTTGATCTCTGAGGGCTTTTTCAATAGCAGTTTCCCGGCAAATGAAGATTTTCTGGCGCTGACCCAAAAATATGCCTATATCTAAGAATTTACCGGAAATGTTTGTTGTTTTCTGACTTCTCATGGCGAGTTGTTATTACGATTCTATAGATTGCTAAGATTTCAAACCGTAACAGTTGAATTCACCATAGCGACAAGCTTTGAGGGCATTGGCTCTAATGGGGAAGGACAAAGCCGGAGCGAATAATCTTGAATTGCAGAAAATTCAAACAATTTCAGCAAACTGTAGAGTAATCACTCACTATTTCCGAGTTCGTTTTAACAGGATGGGTGGATAAAACTCTTAGTAAAATGGGTCCATATTGTGAATTCCATCCAGTGGAGGAGAGGACAAACGGAATAGATGGAGATAGTCGATTGGCAGAGAAGATTCGCTCACTGTGAATGGCATCACATATCGAACTTCCCAACGGAATTCGAAGTGGATACTAAAATAAGGGCAGCACTAACATCAAGAGCTTTAGTTTGGTCTGTCTGAGCTGATGGACCTCAAACCAGTGAACGTCTACAGTCAGTCAAGCTATTAATCTTGTTAGTACGCCCTTTTGTCCAACTTCCATCGTGCCCATCTTCGTTGAGAGCAGTGGCAACAACTAGAACAGGGAGGATTGCTCAAGCCTGATGTCAAGCTGCTTTATGCTTCTGAATCGTAAAGGATCCATCCAAATAGGTCAGTGTACCAGAAAATCCTGATTGGCTTACAGGCTGAAGTGACCTTGAGTGAACTGACTATTAGATTGGTTGTTCAGTTTGGTGGTCGATGTAAGACATCTATGGTAATTGCTACCTCCTCCCCCTACTGGGGGAATGAAACTTCGTTGGCATGATGTCCTGAAGGGTCTAGACAATGCAGAAACCAATTCATTTAATTGTCACCTTGATACAAAGTGTGCGTAATAACTATTGATGTTTCTACTTGTATGAAGGCTGTACATGGTGTCGCGAAATGTAAAACCGCGGAATTTCTGGTCAGTCGATGTCTTTTTCCTTCAAAACCTACTTAACATCAAACTTTCAAGCAAAATACTTCGGCAGGCAGACCGGTTAGCTTGAAACTATCCAAGGTACCCAACCCAACATCAATGGTGTGCAGCACTTGTAAACAGCTATTTTCTACACTCAGTATCATCTTTCTCCCCGTCAAAATCGGTCACGTTACTGTACAGAAGTTTGTTTTAATGAAATGCAACAAAACAACCGCCGCTTCTTGGGTTCAACGTGACTTTGCGATTTCTGCTGAGTGACTGTTGTTGTGACTGTCGGTTGAATATCATTGCCTGGTACTAATTCTCAAAGGGAACAAAAAGTTTAGCTGCAAACACTGGATTTATCTATTGACATCATCAGATTAATATTGCGATTACCGGAGGTCTGGAATACCAGGAAAGTGTAACCTTCTCTTCTTGGTGTGGTGGTTTAACGGAGTATGGACCTGCGGAATTTCCTCTTGTGAACTGTGAGTCAAGATTTACTTGGATCGTTCTCCTTGTGACAACATATCTGACTTACTTTGGAAGTTTGTTCTGTTCATTAGAGACTTCTCAGGGCCGTTAACCACTACAGGTGCACGGTCTACCGAAAGACCTAGAGGATGAGTGCAAATTTGCCTCCAACAGCCGAACGATTTCCTCTACGGCCGTCCATGCCACGGTGCTTTCCAGGTTACACATGGTTTTCCAAAGGTTAGAAATGCTTCCTGCAAAATCCGAAGGGTTCTGCCGTAACAACCACCCCAGGAACTTCAGTGTCTCATTTCTGGGTGTAAGAAGCCGTATTCACAGACCTAGTGCATCGTAAAGTAAAAATGGTGAAACAAGCCGCACCCGAAGACTCCACAGTGAAAGTTGCTTTCGTCAAAGTAGGTGAGACGCACACCAAACAAGGTTAGGCTTTTGATGAACATCACGATGAGTTCACTCGTAAGGATGGCTTGAGCAGCGGTAGTGCTGGAACTAAATGCAGGAATGTACACGCATCTCAGATGAAGACATGACCTTAGCCTGTCATTCACTGCTGAGTGTCACTTTCAATCAGGTGGTCGTTGGAAGGATTCAACCAAATCAGCTGACAACATTGGGCTGACGTAGCACAGCATTCACACATAAAAAGAAGGATATGAGCTTGGTTAGGTTTTCAAAAATGTTACTGTCAGCTGAGTTAGCTATTGGATAGATCAAAATCAAACTTTAGCTTTCTCTGAACAATTTTGTTCGCTACATCTATTGAGCGTTTTGACAAGAGACAGGCAGCGACTGGTTGGGCTGGATGTGTGTCGTATTTGTCATGTGACTTATCGCACTCTCTCCTTCACACAAATACGAGCATACATATCACACATGACCTCGTCCTTCCCTTGACTGGATGTACAAATCAATATTTCCATTGTCACTTTTTTCTACCTTTAGCCATTCACCATTCATGTGATCGTGAACGTACCCAACAAACTTGGCCAATCGTACAGCATCCTGTAAAATGGAATTGCGAATTGCTGAGTCCAAGTACGGAGCAGGCGCAATTTCGATCACTTTTTGATGTCGACGTTGGACGGAGCAGTCTCGTTCAAAGAGATGAACAACGTCGCCATATTTGTCACCTATGAAGAGCAAATAGAATCACACGTATCCAAATAAGTTTTAAACGTTTCTTGACGGCTGGGAAGGGAATGAATGATGCGAAGCACATACACCAGTGAGATTTTGGAAACAAAGTAAATGAGACTGATCAGTCGTGATATTCGCCTAGGCCCATCCGTTTACAGAGTATTTCGACCATTTTGACAAATACACTCATTTGCATATCAATTTAGTTTTGACGGGAGACTCAGCAAATGAGTGTATTTCGGTAATATTGTACAATTTGGGTTCAAGCAATACACAAGGTTAACGGAAACTCGGGGACTGCGCCCATCTGAAGAGCCCGAAATGGAAGGGCGAAACTGGTCGTGGGCTGTCCAAGGGTTTTCAGCAACCTTATGAGTAGTGTATTACGTCTATTTCGACCCCTGTTTTCGATTCAGACTAATCAGGTACAGAGCCGTTTTGAGAAGGTCGGCTCACAGGAATGGGCACAGATCGTCAACTGTGTAACCGTTGTCCACACAATAGAGTGGATCTCCAACCTACTCAAGTTATTTCGAAGTCGTGGTGGCTGATTTTCTCAATCGAAAATAATCATCCGAGGCTGAAAAGCTGAGAAGCATTTTACTATCTGCTTGAGTGGAATCATTAACAGTGCCTGGGGCTAACTGACTGGCAGACGACCGCATCGGAACAGTTGCTACGTAGTCTTTGGAGTTCTTGGAGAAAAAACACATTCATCATTTTCGGAAAAGTTTGGGAAACAACCGGTAGATTTATTGTTGGACGGCGTGTCGGTTTTGACAAAAAAGCTCCCTTAAGCTGAGTAACTAGGTTACGAGGTTGGTCGATATTTAAGACGGAAGGAGAACCAGTGAGCTAAGTAAGGCTAAGTCGGCGTTAGGTGACGATAAATGGATACTGTTTTTTAAGGTGAGTCAGCAGGTGCTAAGACTGATGGAGAACTTACATGAATTTCGTACCAGCTAAGGATCTAGATATTCCGGTTCGCCTCACGCGAAGATTCCTTTTGAACGCCGTTTTCACTTTTTGTCCGTCTGTGTGGATGAGCTGGTGCTACAATAGTTGTATGAGGGGGAGGGTTTCTGTGAAATTCGGTCGGGTTGAGATTTCTGCCCCGACGTTCATTGACACCTACACATCGTCACGTGTCAACTCGGCTTATCCAAGACCGCACTCCGTAAGCCATTAGACGGCCATCAGACGTTGTGGTGTGAATCACAGACTTCAACATTCTCCAGATCTATTCTAGTCCTGTGCCTAACACATGCCCAGCCACCGCCGAGTCTTTGAACACCGCTTGGTATTCGTCCGCATTCTTTGGTGGTTTGTTTACCCCTCTCTTATACTTGCCAGTTCTGATGTGCAATGCCCTGGCTGTTTGTCCGATGTAAACCTTAGTGAATCGTTGCACTTACTTTTATACACACAGTTCCTAGTCCTTTCAACTGGGAGGGGACCATTCAATTGCACCAGAACTGAGCGTAACGTTTTTCCCTTCTGTAAAGCTGCTCGAAAGTTGGCTAAATTCAACAGTCTTCAAATAACTTCCGATGTACCTGTTTTATATGGAATGAATGCTGTGCTAATCCATTCCTTATTGGGTCTTGATACCGGAGCCAATAACCTACGCAACACATTCACGAGCTCACACGCAATAATTCTGTTATGTGAGCTGGTACAATAATGATAAATCACTTGTTCTGCATGTCAACTGTCTGGCGTTCAAACCTCGACACGGCCTACGATATCGGCTACTACTGAGCTTTAGTGATAGCAAAAATCACGTTGGAACTTTATCGCTTCGGTGTGCAGACTAAGCAGAATAGTTGCTCCGAAACAGGGGAAGGTAGGTCCCAATGGACGTGGTGTAAACACAAGCCCAGTGTTGATCGATCCGTTTAGCCAGGCTGGTCAACTGACCGCACGAAGCTGATGCACACATCCGCCGGAGGAAACAACACAACATAAATTACAGCGTTCCCCAGTCCCAACCATTTTCCGTGTTACCAGCAACTGGGGCAAACACTCAGTTTGTAACATGGGATAGGCCACTTTAGGATAACTGTGAACTTGGTGCACTTGAGGAATTCCATGAAGTCATCCTATTTTTCTCAACATGTCAAACATCTTTCGGACTATAGTGAGCAAATTCCAAACTCAGATTACTTAACCTAACACTAACTTTGTTTCAGTTCATTTTTCTGACTGAAAAGGAACAAACTGAGTATAACACAACGTGTGTTCTGTTAGGCCGAATGCACGTGAAGTCGCTGTTTGTTGGATTGATCAACAGATTCACTCACATTTGTCCATTTAAAACGGTAGTACAGCACACAGACATTGTGATTTATTACCACGCTTCAATAATATCAGCTTAAAACAGTCCCAGTTGTTCTTTGCAGCCACTATTAGTCGTTCATCAGAAGAGACGTCGGTCCGATAACGCCGAAGACATGTGATAGCGGTCTGTGAGATGGAGCACTCAATTCGTACACCTTTCGAGTTTCTTGCTTGTGAATTGGACCGAACTTATTGCAGTGTTCTAATGTCAAATTGATGCATGATTGGTGCGGTTGTTGGACATTGTTCAGTGTGCTACTACCAACCATTGCCATATTGTCACCCCTCACACAACTCACGACAACTGCAACTGAACCATCCATATTGAAGTTCATCTCGTCATTCGGTTTTTCATTCTTTGATTCACATGGGTGCCATTTTTTCTGTCATGGAGATGTTTTGTACAAAAGCACAGAAATTTATTCGTGTCCATCGATCCACGATGTGACAAAGATTGCAGTAAATTTTCCAGCGTTCTTAAACGGGCAGTTTGATGCAGCCCTGTCATTCGCCATATGGTAACCGTTCCCTCTCCTGAAGATTTACATCCTTAAAAGCATGTACTCGCCCTGAAGCCCATTTATAGGGTTTGTGAAAGAAGTGGGCAGTTACATTTATTGTGTTCGCTAAATTCTACTTGGATTGAAACTGCAAAAGCAACTGCGCCAGTTGGATTCTTCAGCCAAAACTGACTGGGTATCCACCTAAGTAGTTCAGAGCAAACCAGCTTGAAGAAATATCACCCATGTGTCATTTTTCGGGATTTGGCGATTTTTGTCAGTTGGTTAAACATCCCAAACGTTTGGTACTGTCGACTTTCATCTCTTGGTGGCTTTCTTCGCATTTGACATTCGTAGGGTTCCTGTTCCCTCCCGATTCTTTTGCGTTCTGTCGCAAGGCGGGTGTTTTATCAGTATTTCATCAAAGATATAAACACTCAGAGGTCAGTTCCCTCGACAGTGTGTTTTCTCGTGACTTCTAGCAAACCAGTAACTCCCCCTATAAGCAGACTGGTCAGTTTAAGATAAAATTGAACGTTGCACATCCCAGGGGGAGTGGTATAGGCCAAATGTTGAGCGAATCGGCTTCGTTAGTTGACTGTTACGAGTGGACTTGTTTGAATTATACAACCAGCCTAGACTTGGTACAGAGTCGTTCCTGTTCGAAGAAACGGCCTTAACAATAGCTACAGGGTTTGAGAATTACTAATACATGTTTTCCCTGTAAGAAACCGAGGAGCACTGTAAGGCTGTTTCATACTTATTGGAAAACTTGAGCAGTGCGCACCTCACAAAACCCCTGGGAGCCTCGATCCTGCGACCTCCCGGCTAATAGTTTGAAAATTTAACCGTTTGGCCACGGGTGGCTTGTCAGCAGTGTGCTTGACCCACATTTAGTAAATTTCCTTGGACTCGAATGGTTACAGCAGCTTCAAATTGTAAGTATCCCCAAGTTTGCTAGGCTACTGGGGGGTTAGCCTTTATCAGTGTTCACTTAGAGCCATTGGATAATCCCCCAGAACGGGCAGCTTATTGCTGACGGAAAAATTCAATGACCCAGGCTTTTTTGCTGCGGCCTAAACACCACCGAGATAGGTGTACTGATGGGCATCCGGTTTTTGAACAAGGGAATTTATGCTTGTTTGGCGCACAGATAATGACCCAGAGGGTGCTCTTGTAAAGAGGGTTTGCTGTGATGATTTTCGTGGCTTTTAAAAATATACCACATTCCGTAAGTTACGCTATTTCCATGGTTTGATGGTGTTCAAGCCTGCCTACATGAATAGAGACTACAGCTTTTAACGTGTTGAAGGTCATGGCCCACTGCGTACACAGTTGGGTTAGTTGTGTTATCCTTTCCAACTCATCGTTCATATAACTTAGTCCTGCATACTGACCATCGAGCTTGAGGTAGCTCAGTGGTTAAGGTGCGAACTCACTGGCCGGAAGGTCCGTGGTTCGAACCCAACCTCTACATCTCGAATGCTCCTGTTTATGCCTGGGTAATCTGGAAGTACTTGGCCCTCCTGCTTCCTTCGGGTGACATGGCAGTTTGGCACCGAAGGGGTGCTACAGCTGGACGCTTTTTCTGTCAGGCTCTTGTAACCGACGTCTAACGCGATTTGGTCTACCTGGACTTGTCTCCTCGATGAATTTTTTGGTTTCATAAGCAAAACTTTACCAAGCAGCGAATGCGCTGATGGTTCGATAGACTTTCCTGAAGAGGTATCTATAGTTTTTTTCGACATAGTTTGTTTACAACAGAGGTGTATTCGATCTTATTTGTCAAAATTACATGATTCTGTTTAAAAAAATGATAAACCATGTGAGTAATTGTGACATAAACACACGCGTAGTATACGAATTCAACGTGGATACTAAATAGGTTAAATCGAACTATCACATCGGTTCAAAAAGCTTGACCCAGGCGCCTAAGTCAGAACCACGTTCCCCAAAAATGACCTACCCAAAATCTGGACTTCAACATGCCTAGGATGTTCAATAAATCTTTCTATAAACATGGCACCGTCACCAAACGATGCCTTTGCTTCAGAGGATGCAATCTCGAAGTTCTCCTCAACGGCCTGAAACCGAAACAAACAAAAAAGTAGAACGGAAGAATAAAGAAGACACTTACAATCAAGACGAATCCACTGGACTGAAGGGGGATATTACACAACAGATAAAGCATATTCGTTTTAATGTGAGGACAATATGCAACTTGAAGTCAAACCTTCGGACCATCCGTGTTTTTCACGGTGCTTTCCTTTTAACCCTAAATATGTACTGATTTTAGTCGACAGGTGGGCGATCCACCGAGGAAATGAAAACCAGAATTTGCAAGAACACCGATTGAGTAAAACGGCATGCAGACTTTGGAAATATTTAAAGACGGATGCGACAAACATGATAAAGTATCCTATGAGAAGGCATCTGTGAGCTGATTTTCGACTACATTATCTGTCAAGAACTGATCTCCCCGATAAACGTTTGCTCACTAGTTCTTCGCCATTTTCTCCTAGAATCTTCCAAGTCCATTCTCGTCTCATGGACACTGGTGTCATAGCAATCTTGATAATTTAGTGTACTTGTGGGACTTAGATTTCGGTCAAGACTGCAATATGGTCATTTGAGTGCGCTTTTTTGGGAAGGGCTACTTCACGAAATTCATCACCTGATGACGTAAAGATGAAAACCACTGCAGTGTTCTTCTTCCTGAATTCCTTTTGGAATCCTCTACCAAAACTCGCGGCACCAAGGTTATCGAAACTCACTCCGCCGCTCAAATGTATGTCCCCCGCCTTTTTAACAAATCAGATTCACTAATCTGCTCTTGTAAAGCAGAAGAGAACAAGCAGAGTTAACTCTCCCCCCGGTTGACATCTGTCTAATATGTATAAGTTCCGTTTTAATCGAAAAGCAATTTGTTCTGATTGTTAAAAATGGCATGCCTTAGCTTCAGACCCTCTGTAAGCCAAGGAAATCCATTATTTTCTTGCAGTCGGAAAGTGTGACGTCTTGAAGTGTTCTCTGAATGTTTTTGGTGGCAGCGCTAAAAGGTGAGTTGCTCCCCGAGTTGACCCGATGCCGCTGCAACAGTGCTCAACACATTCCTAGATTCCGGAATAAATAACTAGCCTTGCTACGTATGCGAAAAAGCCAGGACGTAGACATTAGAGTGCTTATGGCTGTCACTGGATATCACTAGTTTGAAGGAGGATGCGATAGGTGAGCAGGGCATCTCTGTGGTCCGCACGCGTCGCTTTGTTAAGGAATGGCAAAAATTCAGCCCAGTTTGATATATTAACACACCAAGTGCGCAGCCGAGCAGATGTCCGAGTTGGTGATTCCCGTGAAACGATAGTGAAGAAGCCCCATTCAAAAGTCACCGGAATATTCAGTGAGAGTACGGCAAAGTCAACTGTCAGGATGCTGAGGTTCAGTGATAAGAACAGGCCACCGTAGCTCGGTCCGCAGCGCGGTATCATGGGGCAATCCAAATATTTTTGCACACTCTTCCGCAGCCTTTTAGTGCTTTTACACTCGTTCACCAAAATAATATAAGCATTAAGCCGCGACTTGTGCTTTTTGGATGCAGCTATCATCGGTTGTCCAAAACATTTCATCCCAAGCGCTAGAATTGAAGTTATGGGGGAAACATAGGTAGGCACATAATTGAGCCGCGGGATTGCAGTGACAGAACGCCACATTGGCATCATTTTCGGAGGTTCCAACAAATTTGCCTGTTCATGTGGAATGCTGGTGAATACGGGTGACCCTTGCGAACTCGTTGGTCCAATATTTCTCTCTCTGTCAAAGAAATTACACTTGTTTATTGACATTCTATGAGTAGTTGACTGATAACGGACAGCAACTGCCAACCTTAATAAAAAGTAACTCGGGGAATTTACCCGAAACCACTGACCGCTATCTGTTGAACGTGTTGGCAAGTAGAGGGTCTAAATGTCTGAATTCATCTCCCGTATCGACTCCTCCTGTCAGCCACGTTCCTGAGTAAATTTCTCAGCACACCCATAAGTGTATTGGACCAGGTTCATGCATATTTCCCGGATTTCTGGTTATTTTCGAACGAATCAGACTGACTATAGAATATGCTGAAGGCCTCCGTCACAGTAACAGGCGGTGATAATGAGTGACAGCATCTTGTTTATGTAAATCTATTGAATCAGCCTACTGGAGGGGTTCACCTGACGGAAGCACAATCAGTTTGAAGTCCCCCAATGAACAAATAAAGGTTATTCTCAAGCCAAATACACTGGCTCCATTTGATTGGTATTTGACTGTGGACAACTGTAGTATGGAACAAGAAATCAGGTGGAGTACTTTGCTAGTCTAGTAAATACTGAGCTGGAAATAAGTATTGATCAGAACAGTTTCTCATTTACTTAGACTGAGAAATGGCATTGACGATGGGAATGCACAGAGAAATCTTTAAAGATGTCGAATACGTGGGATATTTAAACATCTTGCAGAACCTGTCATATCTACCACTGTCAACCACATCCTGGGTGTCCTGTAATGATGTGTACATGCAGTCGGGTTGTATGAATGAGTACAAATGAACGGTCACAGATGAGGCATCCCAAAGTTAAGCGGTAGAAACGGCGTCTTCCGTCATAAGCACGCACATGAGTAGATGGCTTGAATTCATGCAACGCAGCACAAATTTTGGCGCATTGAAGCACAGTGCATGCCCAATGGTTGTGTGAAAGCAGAGCTCACTGGACTTCACTCATCTGCATATCTGTTCAGATCCGTTTGTAAGCTAAAACAGCATGAAATGGTAGTACCCTTTAGGGGAACAAACGAAGCAGTGGAAAACAGCAAAAATGCACATACATCCTCTGATAATTCATTTGATGGCGTGACTGAGAATAGCGAGGGATTTTTTGTCTAACTTTCATAATTGCATACCCACCGATAGCTTATCAGCTTTAAGTGACTCACCTTCTGGTCATGCACCACACGCATCCCACGTCCGCCACCACCATAGGCAGCTTTAAGAATTATTGGTAGGCCGTGTTCTTCAGTGAACCTTTTTGCTTCTTCCACGGAAGTAACTGGTCCGGGACTGCCAGGGATAATCTACAAAATACAGACGCACAGTTTGTGCGAAAACAGTAATTTCACTAGGGGTGACTTACCACCACCATAATTCTTTAAAAATACCTCGAGTTCTCATGGACCTTGCGTCCTGTGAATGAAGTCAGTCAACACCAAAGGGCTACAGAGCACTGTGTAGTTGTTTCAGTTCTCATTTCATGCGCACCCCACTGACATTTAGGAACCCCCCAATTGGTAGCCGAAAAATGCACCGTTTGGACACGAGCGGCAGCAGTGGCACTGCCAACAGTACTACCGAGTACACAAAGCACCGACGACTTTAACTAGGGACTTGGATACAAGTTTGTTTGTTGTTGTATAAGTAAATTTCAGTAATTTTGATACCAGCAACATGGGTGCGATGTGAAGGGATGCAATATTCAACAGGAATTGATTGGTCAATTATCGCCGTACTTCATGTATCAGTAACACGGGTTTGTAGTTAATGAGTTTTACACCCATTTGCAGGTGACAACACCAGTTTTAATAAGGAGGTCGGGCGTTGCATGTGACTATGTCAGGTGGGTAATCGAACGAATAACACAAAGCTAGAGGCCGGTGTTTACTGCTCTGTTTTTCGAGGGTGTACAATAAGTGAGAGTAACTGAACACGTCAGGTGAAGCTCGCGTGCTTAAGGTCGACATTTCCTCGCGGACAGAGACAACCCGGGAAAATTTGAGATGGATTGAGCTGAAGTCGTTGTCATGGCACGCCCCATTCACCCTTATTCGTACGCTTCCACTGAAGGCCAAACAAGACTTTTCACTCTGTTCATCCCTCCATTCTTTTTTATACTGTTTTTTCAGTGATCGCGTTGTAGGGTCACCACAGAATACGTTTTGTTGTAGGTGGCTGCGGAATGTGCAGAATTCACGTCTCTTTTGAGCTACGCACACGCGCGAACACGCATACCGGTTCAGATGTGATAATTTAGGAGCGTCCTGTTTGGACTGGCGGAGGAGTGGTAACACGCTCTGAGTTGAATGCCGGGCACGACCATGAAAGTGCACTGTTGATTAGAGCAAAATTCAAGGCTAGTGCTTTGCCCCTCCAATTTAGTGTGGACTCATCAGGGGGCTTGGTTCAGGACTGTCCATAATAGAGCGATTTGAACCTGGAAATTTTCAAGGTCACGAAGAACAGTATGAAAGAATCTGACAATGTTAGTGAATGCTAAGATGCTACATGCGAAAACTATGCATTAATCCTCACAGAGAATTTGGTTATAATCAGTCCACGTGTTTGGAATTCGACCGAATTTTTTTAAATGAACGACGCAGTCCTTCTGAATCTCGGCTTTCCAAACACCGGAGAAAATTTTCAGTCTAAATCAAACTCCAATCCGGTGGTTAGATAATCATTAGGTTCCTGGTGAGGATTAGTTAATATTTAAGATAAATAATCTGACAATTCGGCCGCCGGCTGACTGTTTGAACAGAGTAGCCTAAGCGCAAACCTAAATGAATCACGCTCACGCCTTATAGATGGAACTGGTCACGTTCAAAGGGCTTTTTAGGCACAACACTTCCAGCTAGCTACGTGACTGACCCCACCTATACCCGTTTAATGAGCTACGCACGATGAAAAACGTCATGTGTAGATGAATGGTTTTCAGTGACCAACACAACCGCAAGCCTTTTCTAATAATTCTAGCCTTATCAAACAGCACATCTTGCTATACTTAGCCTATGGCTAATCACATCCTATTCAGCTGCTTAAATTGGAACGGTGGACAGGACCCATCAGCGCCCTGGTCTAGGCTTATCAATAACATGACCTTGACCTCGCGCTCTTCCGCTTCATACATCCTCCGGGAAGTTTCCATCAATAGGATAAGCAAAGGATATGTAAACCCTACGAATGTGTCACTCACTTGGCTTGTGTCCTGTTTGTTCAGTTAATTTGGCCTATTCTGAGGCAGACTACTCGTGGTATTCGAAACGTAAGGCCCGAAAAAACATCTGCTTCAAAAATATCCTGTTCTTCTAATAATTCAAGGACACTATGAACAAATCCTATGAGCAATCTATGCAGAATTTACCGATGGCTTCATTTTGTTTAGAATGTTTCACTCAGAACACTAGTTATCGGCTCTTTACTCCACGTAAGGTAAAACTTTGCGGTGATCATCTTGGGTGAAATTAGTTGTAAGGGTAACCTACCTCCAAAAGGAGAATTTCACAGAGACTGAAGGCAAATGATACGTTTTGGAAAAGACATTTGCCGCAAACGGAACTATCTTTTGCTCACCAGATTCCTTTCTTTTGTGAGGCACGAATATCTTTTGTCAATGTGCTGGGATTCCTGTTTTTCTTTTGTTTAGGCTGCTGGGTCCTTTTGAAGATGGCGAAATGAGCTTGATTCAGAAGACGTTTCTCACAACTTACCGATGCGACAACTAAAACTACGTAGTGTAAAAGGCCATTCATCCACACCAGGTCATTTGTTCTTCGTGGAGGTCACCCACATAGGTGGCAGTAGTCACGTGTCTGGCAGTAATGCCCTAAGAATCTATGTTCACTGGCCACACCTCTGAATTCCACTTAGTAAGCGCGTTTCGTCCAGAGGTTTTGCTCACGTACGCTATTTAGACAAACCGTTCACGACTAAACTAATAAAAGGGCCCACCATTCACGAACTGGCAAATCAAAATACACAACGCTTAGTAGTGGGGAAGAATTTTCTACAGTAACCCTCTAGCACGTTTATGACAAAGGTGGTGGAAAATAACCGTCCCATCGTATCGTAACCTGAGAATTTCGGGTGAAGAATAACGTTATGTTTTATCTGACCGAACTGGCCGAGAGCTCTCGCTGTTAAAGGTTTAGTGGAAGCACACTGAGCACAGACCAGTCCTGTCGATGAACTGGTCAACGGGAAGCTGGAAGCACCATATTGTGTTATGAACAATGAGTACTGAGTACCCGCATGATCATACATGTTAGACGTTGACTACATACAGGGATCAAAATCAGAATGAACTGAGTGTCAACTTTAGTCCAAGCCGAAAGAGGCGAGATAGTTTTGCGTGTACAATTCCTAATTTGCAGAAAGTTCCTTTGGTGACTCAGAGTGACCTTACTGTTTCTTCAAACAAAATGTGGATTTGTCAGATTTACCTGGAAGTAATATGTACAAACCACCCTTAAATTCTAGGATGACATCAGTGTTCAATACTGATGCTTTCCTGCCGTACAACCATGATTTATTTGAAAGCCTTATTGTGAAGAAAAGAATAAAGGTGGAAGGGGGAGGAACTTAGTGCTGGCTTACTACAATTATTTCGAGGAGCCTACATCTCCAGACACTCATTCAGGCAATCTGGATAGAAACTGACAGCAAGAACGTCATTGAAGTCGATTAGCAACCATATCTTGCAGCGTCTCCAACCAGGCGCAGTGGGGATCTCGTGGTCCCCAACCTGGAAGGTGAGTTGAACCCACAGCACTCAAATTTTTCTTAATCTCCTTCGAAATCTCGTTTCAACCCAGGTAAGGGGTTGGCCACCTCTCTGCTTCCGTCACTCTGAATTGGGCACTCAAAACAGCAATCCCTTCAGCAAACGATGGTTCGGCATATGCAATACATGGCCTAACCAACGAAGCTGCTGGTGCTGAACACATTCTTAAGTTGAAGTCCCCGATGAACAACCGGAAACTCGCTTTCTGGGATGCGGTTGAAAGAGGAGTGATGACTGGAAAACAACAACACTGAAAGGTCACCTAGCCGGAGCAAACATACTTACCGAAACGTTGGCATCAACAGCCGCTTGCCGCGCCTCTACCTTGTTCCCCAGTTTGTTGACAACAGCAGACGGCGGGCCAACAAAGATAATTCCCGCATCTTCACATGCTTTTGCAAAGTCAGACCTCTCGCTGAGAAATCCATATCCTGGATGTATGGCATCCACGCTGTTTTCCTACGGTTGAAATAAGGCAGTTGTCAAGAATGAAGGCATCATCGCACCTCAGACAGTGTTTTCTAAGGTAACACCAATGTCGGAATCAGAACCGGTTTCACTCTATGGATAGTTTGTTATGTTGAATAGAATAACCCCTTGAGAAAATTTCCGATCGAAAATTTCGCTGGATTTGGTGGTCACTTTGTCACAGCGGTTTTGATTTATTGCGCATAGGCTCAATAACTTGCACTACTCTCTGTGGAGTCCACATTTTGCGCCATCTAAGCTGAGCTACTCACATCTGAAGGGCTCGTGATTTGAGCGCTCTTTCGAGGGCAGGTTTCGGGAACCTGTATAGCCTGTGGCGCGGGAGTGGCATCAGATTTTCCCTCACGGGTCGAGTTTACGCACTGAGGACGTTAAAGTATTCCAGTCTACGGCCGTCGATGTCTTCGGAGCGTTTCCTGAGTCGGGTGAGAACATCAACTAAGTACTGCTGAAGTACGAATGATTTTTGGAAGAAATAATTCCCACACCATAGATGAACTAATTACACTCCATAGGTTGCGCTGGATTAGTTTTATACACTGTATGTCATTCGACCTGCTTTCTCGAAGAGACCTTTTCGCACAACCACGCGAAGGGTGAAAACGAGCCAGGGGAGGTCAGGCTATGTCTTGGCAACAAAGTATGATAGCAATTTCTGGCAAAATCGGCTGCGCTGGACATTGTCGTCTTCCTGAATGAGGAACCAGAGGCAGGAGACATCAGCCGTTAGAGAAATTGTCAGACATGTCCCAGTCCCGCGCTCAGTGGTGCGTCTTCGGCCAAGATGTTGCTTTCAATACATAACGTCCAATCCAGATCGCCCCCATGAAAAGCTCATTAAAACCCCTTTACTCATGCGTTAGTTATACCGGCGGCAGCCACAGATGTGTACCAACTATTCATCCCTACCTTCCAAGATCATCGGCCATCGAAACCGTGGGAGGTATAACTACTGTACAACAATCACGCGGTTTTTAAAGCTGATGACGATGATGTTGGCTCACTTAGCACCTATCGGCAGTCATTTTGTCCAATTCAGTACAACTAGCCCGTCTACTACTCACTTTAATGGGCGAAGCTGCTTGCTAATGAGTGGAATTGCTGACAAGCAGTACAAACTGACAAGTGTTTCACTTGTACCATCACTCGATTTACTTTTGTAGGGACACTATCCATGGAGGGTAAGCTCCCAGTTGATGCAACCACGTTTGCCGACCAGTTGGTCTAACTATGACCTCAACAACCCCTGTGCTCAGCTTGGCCGATGCGTATGAGGATAACTTCAAAGCCTATGTGATGGGTTTCTCTCAGCGACGCTTTCAAGTAGTCCATTTTTGCTTGGTTGCGCCATTTCAGCACCTACAGTTAGAAGGTAGCCTTATGCATGCACTTCAAAGAGTTCTATCACGAAGTTGAAGGATAGCTTTTGGAATAGTTGGTTCTCGAATACTCCTGTCTAGACTGAAGCAATCCGGCAGTACCTCAGTCCTCTTGCTTGCCCCCGGTGACTTTGCAGCTAATCACGATAAGGATACTTCATCTGGGTGATTACAGTTAATATTGTGGTCAGCTTCTACACCCAAAAATCATGAAATGGCTTCTTGAACACAGGTTTTGGCCCAGCGTCGCTTCTAATCACTATAATTTGTAAAAGTGGCGCAAACTTGGCCAGCTGATTGGTCTACATTCTTATGGATAATGTGCAAGCATAAAGGCTTCATCAAAGCTTACCAGACGACTTTTGCAGTGAAGCCGATCCCGCAGTTGCAAAGGGGGTTGCAGTAAAATGCCTTCTACCAAAGTGGTATACTGGAATACTAGCAAACGTCCGCCAGCAATGAACAGGATAAAACACCCCTGTTTTGTTCTACACAGGTGGGAAACTTCAGATCCACTCAAGAAGGTCGTGTCTTGCATGACGGTGCAATGACCGCTAACTGGACGACAAACAGTGACGACTCCAATCTGCACTTTGCCAAACGGTGAAATGGATGACAAATTTCACAAGGCAATGTGTTCAAGCAAAATATAATGTTGACGAAAACGCGGAGAATGCCCCCATCATGAACGGCGAAACCTGTCATGAGCTGTCGAATAGTTTTCAGCAACCTTACAATTAGTGTGTCTCACCTAGATTTCTATCACCCCTAAACAGTTACTCAGTCCTAAATTCGTTTTATCCCCCTCCTATGGATTCTCACGACTAATTTAAAGCATAAAAATAGAATGATTCAATCTGTCTGTTTTGGTAAGCCTATTGGGGAACTAATTCTAGGGCGGACGGCGGTAATGCGCTTTTGTTGCGGTTATACAAACAGCGAGTAGACACATCGTACGGAATAACCGAACGTTGTCTTTTCAGCATGGGGACTTCAGTTGAGGTTAAAATGAAGTCCAAGCTATTTGGACACATCATTTCATTTTAGAAGGAAGGCGCAAGATAAGATCAGTTTTGCAGTGCCGGCAAAACCAAGCACCAGGAAATCTTAAAAACCAGTCCTACTGCTGTAGGAAAGGACTGGCAGGGTAAATTAGTAAAAACTTGCAAATTGCCGCCTTTTGAATATAATTGTACGCGATAAGTATGCTTTTTGGCTACGTGTGTCTTTTCTGTGACCATTTGTATCCGTGTTCATTCCAGAAAAGCCTACCTTCGCGACGTTTATTAACTCGGGGATGTTTAAATAGGCATCCACCGGGGCGAGTCCCTCTCCAATCAGATAGGACTCGTCGGATTTTTGACGGTGTAGATGCAGTCTGTCTTGCTCACTGTATACTGCCACTGTCCGGATCCCAAGTTCGGAGCAGGCTCTAAACACACGAACCGCAATCTCCCCTGAAAAGGACAAGAGTAAATGAAGAAGTGTCACTTCACCAATCATCTGACAAGGAGATGGAACATCAAAAGTCCATTTGTGCTAAGATGTCATAAAGCGAGTGACAATAAACGAAATCACGAACTTCTTAGTATAAATTTTTGATGTCATTTCAAGTAATTACACCGTTCGTATATTTCGTCACGATCAAGAGACTTTGGTACAAGGGGTCAAACGTCAAACATAATAGATAGATAGATAGACAGACAGACAGACAGATAGACAGATAGACAGAAGGACAGACTGCAGAAACTGTGTAAATGTGGTGCACTCACAAAATGAACTCCTCGATCCGTTCACTTAAGAAGTCACAATTCTTAGAGGCTACTTGGAAAACCCAGTGAGAGCTAACATGACTCTGTCCCATGGTTTCACCTCTGGAGAGAGATAATTGGCAAAACAGTAATTCTGTCAAGACTTCAGTAGTCGTTTGTCTACTAAAATGATAACCAGAGCTGAAGGGACTAGTCCCCGTCCCATGTGAAGCAAAAAGGCTACGTAATATTTCTGTTAAGCCGATACTAGGAATGTCAAATCATTTTTCCATAAAACGTTTGATGGTAGATTTTCAAGAGCTCATCAGTGATTTACCATCTTGGAGTGAATCAAACAGACTTAGTTCTCGAACTTTCAACAGGCTCATTTCTTATCTGACCACGTGACAGTTGCTCGGACAATCAATTACTTGCAAACTAAGAAGAGGTTTGTGCAAAACGAGTCCATCTCAGGGTAGCACATTCAGCTAAAACTATGAGAGAGATTTAATTGGACGTCTCGTTAACACCAACTTAACAAATAAATGAGTGCCGTGATACAAACACGTCTAATTTGATGCTCAAATATGAAGTTAGATTGATGATAATCCGGGATCTAAGCCTGTTCAGTTAGCCCGTAGAAGAGCATAGCCGGCGGCAGGCTGCTTAGAAATATTCAGCAGGCTCTTAACTAACACCAGGTGAGAAAATTTGTCTACTTTCCGAGTTGTAACACCTTCAAGTTGTCCGTGTAAAGTTAGTGCCTTGGTGTTTTTTTCCAGATTCACTGTCAACTCCCATGTCCAGGTAAGTCGACGGGCATTGACACAGAGTTGCCAATGCTAACCTCCACTGAACAGTCGTTTTTAACTTAATCACTGTCGTTCCTCTAATTTTACACCTGGATAAAGCCTTTTTCGTCGGATGATGGTCGTACTAGCATACATTTGAAGGTAAGTAACGCAAGCAATCCCTATCCTGAACCGTTTGCATGAGAGAGCCAAGAAAGCGCAATTCTGGTCAGCATTTAGTACAATCAAACAGCCGAATATATCGGCGGTGCCCGTTACAAATATTTTAGAAACTAGAAAAGAGGAATTCGTGCGTAGTTCACCATCTCCAAAAATTACAGAAGGCCTTGAGACGATATCCACTACATGTAGGATACAGGTGAGTGCATCAGGTGAGAGGTGCAATCAATAGTCACACTGGTGCTCTTCTGATAGCAGAAAATTGTCTTAATATCACATTCAAAGTATCCAGAATCCATGGTTTCTGAGAAAACACCAACCTACTATGAAATTTTGGTTTTAACTATAGATGTGGACCATTTAGACAGCTGTTTTGTGTTACTGTACGGTCAAATGTTTTTTTTTCATTAACCATCGATTCTCGGGAAGGACATGACACTGGACAATCTGAGGGTTCGGAATTCTACCGGATGTTGTAGTGCAGATTCGGTCGGATTTAGAAGGACCCCGTGACACGTGGTTGATCGTCCTTATTCTGGCTCATCACGTGGGTGTTTCGAGATGTGACATTTTGGATGGAAGTTTCAGGTTAATACCCGCAAAACTCTAACCTACTTCCGGTTTATACGGCTGCGAAGCTTCTGCTAAATACGGAACTACTAACTGCATTGTTTTAGAAAAAAACTTGACTTCGAAGCTTTTGAAATTCTGCAAACTACAAGCGTTTAATCGATCAGGAGCAGTTGCGACAAGGTAACTGTGAAAAGACACAAATAGACTTTGTGAAATAGAGAATGATAATTGTGAGCCAAAGCGTCACAAACAGTCCACCAAGAACGAAAACGATATGGAGCCTCATCCGTGACAGAATTTGTGTTTTCTTTAAGACTGCTGAACTGTGGAGCATACTTTCTCAATCGCCGATGATCATTGATGAATGTAGTGGCAACTAACGCCAGAAGAGCTGCTCGATTAGGCGAAGTTGATTACAGATTTCCGTTACTACCATATGCCCTATAATCTACAGTTATATTTTCGTACTAACAAAGAAAAAACGAGAGTAGGCTGGAATAAATCCAAGGTTTCAACTTCACGATTTCCGTTCTAAGAGAAATCAACCTACTCGGAAACAAACTTGGGCTTGATGTCCTTCGTGATCCGCCTTGTAAGGCTTTTCCTCTAACTAATCTAAAGTCAATCTGTTTTTTGTAAATGCTGAATTTAACCTCTAGTTTTCTGACGACTTTTACTTGTGTTACGGATATTTTAAAGTGTTTCTGAAAAGTGGTTACTTTTGATGGATTGGAAAATGCTACAAGTGAGCTAAAGCCACTCAAATTGACTTCAAAGGCGGGACGAAATCTCAGCTAAAAACCCCATGTCTCACTTTTCAGCGAGGTTTGGTAAACAATCGGTGGATTTATTGCTGGGCAACGTTTAGCTTTTGACACAAAGGCTTCGAAACGATGACTACCCAATCAGTCCCAAACATTTTCCAATTGATTGATCCCATGTCTCACTATTCTAATAACAACTTCTAAGCATTCGTCGTGATGAAATGAGACAAGGTTAGTGAGTTTTACAACTATCTGAATGAACTGAGTCCACACATCAAATGTAGTATGGTGATAGAGTCATCCTCGGGTAGACTGGCCTTTTTGGACTGCATGACACAAGGTTGGGGGAAAACTAAAGACCACAGTGTACGAGAAGCCAACCGACACTAGGGTAGTTTTGAGCTACTCGTCCGCCCATCCGAAGTCGGTATTCGTCAGTATTGCCTCGCCAATGTTTAGGCGTGTCCCTATGCACAGAAGAAGCTGATCGGACTGCGGCCCAAACTGAAGTAAATAACAAACATCGGGGTAGTGGATGTCCAACTAGCTTGATTAGGCGTCAATTGCGAAGGGTGTTGGTACCGGTAGCGAAACCCAAAAGGGAATGGATCGGCACGGCGGTTATTCCATATAAACTAGGGACATTGGAGGTCACTCGAAGGATTCTAAACACGGCTAACATAAGAGTAGCTTTCCAGAAGGGAAACACTCTGCGCTCTGCACTGGTGCAATTGAAGGATCGCCTCCCTGCAAACAGAACCAGGGACTGTCTACAAAATCAATTGTAACGACTGCACTAAGGTCTATATAGGAAAGACGGCCAGGGAACTTCACACCAGAATCGGAGAGCATAGGAGAAAAATAAACAGGCCGCCGAGAAACGCGGATGAATAGCAAGCGTTACTGAAAGACTCGGCAATTGCGGAACACGCACTGGACACGGGACACAAAATAGATTTAGAAAATGTTGAGGTTTTGAGGCGAGGACTACGGTCCACGTCACAGAGACTGATAACCGAGGCGCTAGAAATCGCCAAGCATCCCAGTGTTAACAGAATAGAAGGCGTGGAACTGGCAAGCGTGTGGAGAACGGTCTCGGATCAGTCGAGCTGACACGTGTTGATGTGCGATTATCAGAAGGGGGAGTAGTCATCATCTGGATTCCACTCAACCTTACCCACATCCCCTCCCCCAACTAAAATGTCGCAACACTCACAAGCCCACGAAGACCAACGAAAATTTATCAGTGGCACCCGCGGTGAACCATCAATTGAAGCACCCTGAAGTGGAAGATTAAGGAACAAGAAACCGATCGAAACTAATTTGAAACTCCTCCAACCCATCAATGCAAGATTTTGGCAACCACAATAACGGACAAGAGCCGTTAACTGACACTGAACACTGATCTAGTGTGATAATCTGACGAGGTCCTACTGACTGGTTCTCCGTCTGCCTTAAAACCTGGCCAGTTTGGTGACCTGCTCACTTGGTCTGATGAAGCTTTTGTGTCAAAAGCGAAACGTTGCCCCATTAAAAACTACCGATTATTTACCAAGCCCTTCTGAAATGAAATTGAAACTTCTAAGCACTGTCCAAACCTCCTCACACTAGCATCACTCTATACTTGGCTCAGAGGAAAAGTGATTTCAGAAAATGTGTGAAACTTCCATCTGAGAAGTTGTCATTCAGTACGTGGCCATGTGATGTGGGTTCTATGACTGAATGACTCTGTAGGTGAATGACTCAATGTCTTGGCTAAGAGAGAGCTAATCTCACTGTTGTTCAGCCAGTTGAGGTCGAACTGACAAGTGTTCAACCGCTGGACGGAAGTTCGCGGATTCAAAACTCTGTGCGTTTCGTGAGATCCGCACAACTGATGAATCCCAATAAAGGTGAAACAGCTGTACACTGCTTCTCGGTTTTTCACCATAGGTTGGCTTCACTGACGGGACGAAGAATTAACTGAAAACCACCGAATGTCCTGATACTTGCATCATTTTCTACCTTGCTCAGATGGAAGAATACTTCACAAATTGCAAGAACTTTCCAACTGAGGTGTCCTTACTAAAGTAACCAGTCAATCCTTGAGCGCCTAGTGCGGATTCTGTGATTAGAGGCTTTGAGCTCTATCCCGTCTAGGTGCCACTTAATTACACTGCTGACCAGCCGCTCGTAGCCCAAAGATTGAATCGATGACTACCAATCATGAGGTTGCAAGTGTGAACCTTCCTGGATGTTCGTAAATTGCACAACGCTGATGATTCCCTACAAGAATTACACAGCTTAACATTTCCCCTCTGCTTTTGGGCACAGTGTGACGTTATTTGCCGGACGAAAGTTTAGCTGAAATGTCACCCACACATAAGTCAAGTAACCACACACTGAACAGATCTCAGCACAACTGTTTATGAGCCCCATGATCTAGCTACTCTGAACCAGGTTGCCAGTAGTATCGCAGTTGGTACACATTCACTAATTATCGAATCACTGTTTGATTGGTCGTCCCTGGAGGACGTTTTAGCATCAGAAAAATCTGTCAGGACGTATTCTTAAATATAGTAGTCTGAAGTACTCTAGCATGACAATTAGATTGCCCATAAAAATGCAATGTAGCTTTTTGTACAACCTCTTTAAGTTCCCAAGACCTGGTTTCATTCTCAACCAACCAGAAAACAAAAGAGTAGCGAAGTGGAAGGATAATGATGGCAATCTAGTGAGGCAAAAATCTTGAAACCTTGAGCGGATAACCTGAAAAGTTGTCGGTTTTAAATTTGTCACGTCTGTCTTACTGTTTTAGTCTATCCCATTCTGACTCTGTTCAAGCGAACGAAATGAGCATATAAAGAGGCCATCTGTCCCTGACTAGTTTATATATTTACCAGCTAAAACAGTGAAGACCTTTACCGAACAAATGAAGTTCACCAGTTTCATTCCTTTTCGTTCATCTGTAACACCCTTTTGGTGCCTGAATTCCATGCCACAAAAGGAAGCAGAAGGGCTTAGGTATTTCCAGGTTGTCCATGCCTAGACAGTCCCTTTACTCAATGTGTGTAAAAACGCAAAAACAAACGTCATTAGAAAATAATATTTCATCCAGTGGTTGCCATTGTAGCAGAAAAATGAACTCGAGATATACTAAATGCAAAATCACTGGGTAAGGAGCCAAAATAGTTTACCATTCCTAGCTTTTGGTTGCTAAACCCTTTTCTGAGGGGTAATTTTAATTTTTCCCACCAGATGGATGAGAAATTGCTGCCCAGCATTTCAAGTTTGTTTACTAGCAAGCCTTTAAACGAAGGATTACAAATTCTAAAAACATCTCCATGGGGAGGAAGACCTCGAAAGAAAAACGAAGCCTTAGAATTACACCTCAAATGTATTTATTACAAGAGTGTCCAGATACCATTTTGCAAGGTAGGTATTCAGATCGTAATGCGGCCTAGGAAGTGACACTAAGAACTTTTCCTTTCTGATAAAGAGCAACTTTCTTCACAGTCTCGTATACTGGCAAAGTGCACGATGCTCAGCGAGTAGATACCAGTGAACTCACACTAGCTTTTATGTCAGCAGACTGATGGACATACGCAAAATTAACACACTACTCACAAGGTTAGCGAAAACTCTTCGACAGTAGCCTTGTGAGTAGTGTTCCTTGGGTAAAATATACTACGATAACTTAAATATTGTACCAACTGAAACATGAGGTGGCGTTTGCACAGCACATTCGGTTGATTACGGATGATTCAACTGGGAGTCAGCTGAATCTCTCGTTCAAACCAGATTGATTTGCAAATGAGTCTAGTTCGCGAAACACACGGCCCTCTTAACGCTCGCACTAACAAACTAGTCACAAGAGCTTTTCTGTCAGATGCACCACAGAAACGATCAATTACATCAGCCCGCCTTTACCCAAACAAACTCGTTGGTAATCTGCGGATTACCAATGGGTGAAGAATTCTTTAGTAGACGTTCAACTTCTCATCACAATTAGCAAAGGCAAAAGCGTTCAACCGACAGAATTTAACAGTGACTGCCATGTCACGACTTCTTTAACACTAAGCAATTAAGTACTTATCCGCGATCAGTTAATCCACTCTCAGTCCAAAACTTTCTGTTGACATGTGACCAGTTACTGATACAACAGGGCCTGATAATCCCGTGATGCCGTTAATTGGTTACATTCGACCTTGTGCGCCGTTCGTGAATCGATCCGCTATAAGGGAACAACTGTCCACGTACTTTAGACGGCTTGTCTCTCTTGGTCACTTATCAAGGTTGTTGCTTAGAGAACCATACAGACGTATGCAACAAATATATTTCCACATCCACGAGCCTGGCACTTCGTAGTATCCTCATGAAAGAACCAGAAGCATGCGCTCCCACTTCAAAGGAGTCACTTGCTAATGATTGGAACCAAATAAGCATTTTATATTACGCGCAATTCATGGAAATCTATGCATTACATATTTTACATATAGCAGGAGTTTTAAAAGACCTTCAAGCGGACGACGAATTCTCTTCAAATCATTTTCAGCGTATATGGTGTTCAGCTAGGTAGTCAAGATTCGAATTCAGCTCAATTGCTTTGTTTTACTGATTAGTAAGATCACTTTCCAAAGTTCACCATATTAGCATCCTTGTCTTCTAGAGCATTTCTGACACAAGCATTCTCAAAAGTTGCACCATAGTATTATGTCGTCCATTTGGCGTGGCTTTGTTTGACTTAAGCCCTGAGCTGTCGGTACTATCTCTTTTTATCTTGAAACGGCGACAATTACAAACTAGGTGGACAATATCTCCGGTTTGAGCCTCCTTGGTTCTACTTGTACAATGTACTGCACCTGACTCGTCGGATCGCAAGAAAAGAGAACGTAAAGAGCACTTGAAGTTATTTACACTTCTACTCAGACTGTTACATTGTACAGGGTCAGCAATTTTTGCCGGAGGCATAATCCAGCGAGTTTCCAAAAATAAGCTTGTATGCTAGACCCATGATTGCTTGGATTTCGCATTAGGGTGTTTTCTTTTTCTAAATCTTCTTTTGTTCTTAGCTATTCGTCTGTTGGCTCAGAAATGTACGCGAACGGTTTCTAATTCACGAATGTCTCCATAGCCTCTACCCAGCGTCAACCCCGATCTTTGGCAATATACCGACTAGTGATCTTCAAATTCGTGGATCTTGTCCACTTATCTGAGTACATGATCCGTTTACTCCACATGTCACATTCAAAGCCGGTTAACCGCCTTACTGACTGATACGGAAGTATACGGGTACTTTGGCAGAAGAATTCTTTTCCTAGTTCGATTGGTTGCCAGACTCGAGGTTGGGAATCAAAATTCCGTTACAAGAACATTTCAGAATTAAGATGAAGGTGTAGTTGGTGACTAGAAGTCTTAACCACCCAAGAAATGTCTTCCTCTTTGTTAAGAAAAAGGTGGGCACATAGAGAGAGAGAATAAGTAGCTATCCAGTTAGCTGATTGAGGCTGAACGGCTCGCCTACCTACCAGGGTGAATTTAAACTAGAGCGTCAACCAATTCACAAAGTCAGCTGGTAAAGGGTTAGGAAGTTTTTTTCCTAACGGAGATGGTGGTTGCGGAGATGGTAGTCGTTGAACGTGGACGTTGAACGTGGACGGATGTCTGGGGCAAATGGATGGTGTGTCACATTTAGTACACGAAGTCTAGAAGCACACAACTGCAAACCACCCTTTCATTGTGTTATGTCACCAAAGAAGCTATGTGTGTAATCACTTCAAATAAAACCCGAACCCTATCTTATGCTTAGATCCGAACCTGAACTTCTGTTGAATAATGCTGAACGTGTGCATGCACTGGTGGAGTTTGGTGGCTTGGTTTGATTTTTTTTGCTGCCCAAAACTAACCATATGTACAAATTTTGTTCTAATCGCATTCGAATTTACATCCATGATTAAATTACTAGAATTGAAGTCTTCGTCACCCCAAATTCTCCACTGGCCATCAAAGCTATAAGTTAGCACAAAGGTTTCCAGAGAATCACCACGGGCATGTTAGCATGACAATTACAGTAATTTGATAGTATTATTCCATGATTTCAATTGTGAATTCCATGAAACCTTTAGATCCATCTAGAGCCTTGGCAGACAGCCGAAGCCAGCCTCCCAGTCTCGCATCCAAACTGGCCGACAGCGGCTTTGTCGGGTAAATGGTGAAACCCAAACGGGAAGGGTGGAGTGTAGTGTGGCGACTGACTGCTGTGGTTCCGATAATACATAAGGATCTTTACTTTAGTATTTTATTTAGTGTGAGCAAGCGAGTTTCTGGGAACGGAAAACAATGAATCTGCACAGAGTATTCAAGCAAAAAGGCCCTAAAAAGGCCAGTTGAAAGCTTGACAGGCCGTACTACAACAGTAGAAAGAAACAAAGCGTTTCTAAAGTCGATTAGTCGACTCACGCAGAACAAGTATCGCTTCCCAAGTCCTAGTTGGAAGCTATTAAGCTCAACGGCACAAACCTATCTACACCGCCACATCACCAAGGATGGCAGTTATCCTCAGGGAGAAATTAAACTGGAAGACTGATTTAAACGAGACACTAAACATAAGACTGCCAAAACATAAGGCGGGTGTTTTGCAGCACATTTAGTTGAAGCAGATTATAAACAGGAGATTCAGTCGCGATTCAGTTAAGTCTCCCGTTAAATCAGTTTGAAAATGGGTTCTCTTGGAGATAAAACAAAATACCAACAAAGTATGACGGCCAAAATTCAAGCCAATTCAAGATAGTACCTAGAGATAGTTCCTGAGACTGACGGGACCGGACCATATCCTGCTGCAATTAAACCCATGAACACTTCTAACGAAACGCTGGTTCCAAAATCCACAGTGTGCTCAGTCTTGCGATTGCCCGGAGCAGTGAAAAAGCGCCCTATACAGACAACGTTAGCTGATTCCACGCTTGGCAGTTTTAGTAAGGTTCTGGATCAGGTAATTCATCGCCGATGGATTTGAGTGTTACGGGGGTACGGATTTCAGTCAGCTGTGGGAAGATTAACAGTGGGTACTCTGAAAGACCATCGCTACGCCGTAACATTTTGAGCAATCCTCTTATTACCGATTACGGTAAGGAGCAGCGTCCTATATGGGACGGGGCTCGGACCGGTTTTATTTGGTCTGTAAATAAAGAGAATATCGCAGTCAGTTAGCCTACCGTGTTTTCCGCTTTCCAATGATCTTATCACAAGGCAGCCGGGCACTACCGTTGCAGACTCAATTCGAGTCCGACAGGATCTGAATGCCATCCTATTGGAAGGATAACGATTTTACTCTGATATCCTCTTCACAGTGATCCCTTATAATTCCATTAAACAAGCACTGTTGATAACCTTTTAGTGCCATGACACCAGGAGTATGAACCCGTAAAGATTTAAAGGCTGCTGGTCAGATCACACATTTAACCACAAACGTGTACCGCACATTATGGACACTAGAGCGGAGCTTTGGATACTGGTCTACTGTAACATTTCGCAGGTTTGTATTGGCCCTCGCGCGATCACGTTCGTTGTTTGACATACGTACAATATTTCCTTCGTCTGAAGCAGAACGTTTCCTACGGAGGGAATACAGAGGCCAGTCACATGAATCGCACGAGAACCAGGTGGCTTCAGCTAGTTCCAAAGGTGCATTTAAACGGATATGTTTGTACCTGATTTTCGTCTTGGCTGTTCACAACAAGATTCCTCCCGGGTTGGAGTTAGCTTTTATCTTGACAAGTACAACAAAGGCAACTCAAGCAGAAGGGCTGTGAGTAAACACCTTTGGTACAGTTTAAACACCAGCAATTTATAAACCTGATATCAGAAGCCGATTAATCCAAAATGATAGCACCGGTGCAATGGACCCACAACAATGAATTTTCACAGACCAGTTCCACTACAGAGCCAGCCTGGACCTGAATATGAACCGAATGTGAAACTAAAGTATCAGCATCATCATGGACAGCATGACATCAGTGTTAAACACTGTTGTTTCGCTGCCGTACAACCATGGTTTATTTGAAAGCCTTATTGTGAAGAAAAGAATAAAGGTGGATGCGGAGGGGGCTTAGTGCTAGATTATTACAATCATTCAGGGGTGTCTAAACCTCCAACACTCATTCATGCAATTCGGACAGCAACTAAAAACAGGAACACCACTGACATCGATTCGCAGCCATATCTTACAGCGTCTCCAATCAGACGCAATGATGATCACGCAATCTCCATCCTGGACAGCATCCAGCCATCCACCGACAGCCCCAGAATGTTCCGTGATCTCATCCATACCCGTTTGCCAGGTCAAAGGTTGGCCACCTCACTGCTTCCGCCACTCTGAACTGGGCATACAAAACAGCACTCTCCTCAGCAATCGATGGTTTGGCATACGCAATACTTGGCCTAGCCAGTGGAGCTTCTGGTGCTGGACACATTTTTCAGTGGAAGCACCTGTTGCACAACCAAACATTCGCTTCCTAATTGCATCGTTATGGATTCTCCGACACCAAACCACACGAACTATGGTCCTTAAGCAACAATTGTGGAACATCTGAAGACTTCTCAGTTCCGCTGCTCTAACAGACCAAGTCTCACATCCATACAACAAAACAGCCCCCACTGTAGCCCGGTACACACGTCCCTTGAGATTTAAGGATATACCGTTTTGACGCTATAGGTGTGTCAGCTTAGCAAACACGACCCGAGCCTTGGAGATTCGTGCGTTGGCCTCATCTACACTACACCTACACTAGAATCAGAACTGATATAAATTTCAAGGTTCATGAAACGCCCCACAACTTCAAGTGCCTCGCCCTGGAATGGAAGTGGCACATGTCCAGGAGCATGGCCTTATAATTTGTGGGTGTAAAGTGCATACAAAATAACGACATGACTTTGGTCAGTTCATCTAGAAACAACTGCGCCTTCTCCTCCTCTTCGAAGGCGAGAACGATATTGTCTGCATATTACAGATCGACAAGGTTTCCTTCATAGCTCATTTGAACACCGAAATTTCGGAGACCTTTCAGTGTTCAACTCATTTTCTCATTGATAACGAAATTAAATAGGAATGAAGAGAGTGGGAATCCCTGACGGACACCCCTTTGCGTACGGAAGCTTTTGGAGGGCTCGTCGTATACTCTCACACGTCCGAAAATCTGAGAATACGAAGAGCGTATTATGTTCACAAACTTCCGGGGCATTCCTTGACGGGTCAGTGTGTCAAGGAAAACAGACTGGTCAACCAATTTTAATGCGCCTTGGAAATCCAAGAGTACTAAAGCTGTGGGTCGTTTGTACGTATAGCGTTGTCATAGCACCTGACGGAGTGTGAGGGTTTGGTCAACGCAACCCTTACCAGGGCGGAATCCCGCTTGCGGCTTTTGAGTCAGTGTTTCACGAGCCACCATAAGGTAACGAGGCACAAGTGACGCCAACGATATCGTTACGACCGGGGTCAACCTGACGCCCCTCTGGTTAACACACGCATCATGAGCTCGTTTCTGAAAATGGGCACTATCATGACTTTCTTTAGTTGTTTGGGACAGTCTCCTTTTCCAAAATGCAGGCAAACAGATCAGACGGGCACTGACTGTCCCCATCTTTGGATAATGAGGATGGGAGGTCGTCCGGACAGATAGCTCGGTGGCGCTTGAGAGATCATGTGTATTCATAAGCTTCCAAGGCCGTAGACGGGGGCTCCACGTTCACCGTCCACAGTTCTACATCAACCGTGGGCTCCAGATGTTTAGCAGCCAGTGGCCACCATAATTGTTGCCCGAAGCACTCCACCCACCGACCGAGGCGTTCTTCTTTATACAGGATCCTCGCTCTCTTGTGATTCTTGATGGTTTAGTTCGTAGGAGGTTCTTGAAGATCACTTGTACGAATAAACTAAATAACCTTCGGGGGCTCCCGGCTTTATGGGCCTCCTTTATTTCCTTGGCTTTCCGTGTCCATAAGCCTTCGCGGTAGGCTCGGATGCTCACTTTCACTTAACGTCTGATAATTCATCGCGTCAAGTTTGTTAGTGCACAGTTTATGATAGCCATATATAACTCAGAAGGTATATGCACTAATAACAGTTTTTACTATGGCTGACAGTAGTTTACAGTGGCGAGTTGCACCGTGTATAAAACAAATGCATTGCGGTAGGTGGAGTAAGCCAAAAGGGGAACTTATCGCTTGTGAGATAACCCGTGAGAGTTCCTGGGTAAAAGTCCGGACGGAGAAACGTGTTTTCTCCGCAGTGTAGCTTCTGCACGTGTTCCGTAACGGTCCATGGACTTGTGGAGTTTGGTTGACTTCCTGCCACCTGCGTGCGTGTGTATGTGTGGTGACTGCGTTGTCTTATCATATCTAGGAAGGTTTGATGTGTGTATAATAGATAGAATCGTTCCGACGCATACAAGGCGGGAACTGACTTGTTAGTCTAGCTTGCGAGTGAAACATAGTTTTGGCACGTGATTTGTGCGCTTGAGGAACAGGGAAGTCGCGTGATCTAGTGAGCATGGATGTAATAGACAAATTAAGCGAAGTTGGCTGAAGGAACAAGCATGTGACCGCCACCAGTTCTGTTAGAGATCAGCTGGAATATTTCTCCGAGATTTAGGCAGTGCCACTGTTCGGTCTGATATTCAGTGCTTGGGTGCGCCTGGTAGTGCCGTACCACAGGCGAAACTTCCAGCACTGTGCAAAGAGGTGTCGATCTCGTCCCAGTATGAATTCACATCTGATGGTGGAGAATTTGGAAGGCACTCTAGAAGACGATTCTGGTAAGTTCGTCCAACATCCGGATCTGCCATTCTCTCAATTGCCAGGCGACTCGTCCACACCTTATGCGGCCCTGGAAGATGAAGGGAGAAGCGACCTCGGACGAGTGCGTGGCCGGAATCCACAAATGTGTTCCAAAACGAGTGGCACTCAGTTAGTGATCCGCACTATCGGTAACTTATGGTAATGTGACCAATTTTAGCTAGTGGCCGGCATGCCGTTGTAAGGCACCATGTGGCCAGACGACCTTAGCTGTTTCAAAAGTTATTACTGTATAAAACAGCCTGCGGTCAGTACAGAGCTGAAGCAATTGTTTGCGATTGCCTGTGTGTACTGAGTCCAGTTCGTGTTGACCACCTGATTGAATCCCAGATGCGCTGGGCCTGCCCACTTGTGCATACAAATCTCCGACAACCACAACGATATCTGAGCTTTTGGCCCGTCGCAATGGGGTATTCAAGGCGTCATAAAACTTGTATTTGATGGTGTCAGAGCTACAGTCGGCCGGGGCGTAAACAGACACGCCAAGCAGCTGTCGATGTGCGTCCCCCTTGCGAGACTTCTTCACAGGCGTTGCCAGACGAACCACGCAAATGCTATCAACGGTTATCCAGTCAAGCAAGGATCCTCCCCCCCGTTGACTTAGGACAATATCGAACCCTACAAATCCTGCCGCGGCAGCCTTTAGATAGCCAGAAGTGCGCCCCGGAAGCTAGTGGAGAGCGATGGGGCGGTTGGCTCAACCGCTGTGCTTGCATCTTGAATTCACGTTTCTGATACACAGCACACATTATTGCCAGGTGAGTCCAGTATGGAAGCAAGGGCAGCTTGTTGTACTGCCTGTTTTAGAATGCGGACATTGGTGGCAGCCAGAAAGACTGGGCGTCGGGGCTTGCATATTGATTTCAGGACGCTTGAGGATGTCGACGCCAGATGACGCACAGAGGTTGCTTGCAAAACCAGTGCAGAACGAACGGAGTCATTAGTCCTACAAGGACAGAGTTGCTAATGGGGGGAGAAAAAGTATGTAAAAGAGAAAGAGTGAAGGCGTCAGAGGTAGCCTGTTTTTGCTTACCCGCCCTGCTGTATGCAGCGAGTAAGGCGTCCCGGCTGACGGCACCATACAACGGCCTACGTTTTATGAGTTTATCAGTATATTTGCAATTCATGGTTGTACGTGGGATGGGATACTGCCAGGGCGCCTACATGTAGACAGGAAGACAATCAGGGTCCACAACCAAAGACTTTGGCGCAGAAGCCTGACCGAAAGGCAGCGATGTTTGGCTGGAAACGCAAGCAAATTACTATTTTTAAGGAACATGTTCCAACCTCCAACCTGGGGGACCGGAAGACTGTTTGTCAGACCACTAACCATTGACGAACCTGGTATGAGAGACCGCGAGTTTCGCACGGACACCCTCAGTACAGTTCAATTGGTCGCCTAGCTACATAAACAGCCAGAACACAGTAAGGTCCAGTCTCTTCGTGACGAACCTAAAACTCGGAAGAAATGGTAGGCGCCGGCGAAGCAATTTAGGGTTGATAATAGTCTGCTTTAAGGGTTGGAACTTAATGAAAATGCAATGGCACTGACGTCGGCAAAGGTCGGTAAGTTCCAGCAACAGACGTGAAGTGTCAGTAAGCCTCTGCATGGGTCGGCAGCACCTACAACCCAGTCCCATTTGTGCACTTTATTGTTCGTTTGGCCAATCACCCTTTAGTGAACCGCTCCATGCCATGATTGGTTAATAAACTTTTTTTCCTCAAATGGATTCCATCCAGAATTAGATATATTTTGCTGGTTGCTGATCAGATCGGCCACTTCCACAGGGCCAGGTCAGAGAAAATGTGACCAAAACATAAATAGTCGGCATAAGGCAAAGTAGTTGTCGATAGTAGTCGGTATGAGTTTGCTCTTCAATATAACTGAGTCTCACATAATGTGGATCAGCATTCGCGACCCTTCTTCCGTTTCATTATATGCAACACGACTTTCTGGAAACAGAATTTGGCTGTTTGTAGCATGCATATGCCTTTGGGATAGACAGTTAAGAAACACGAGTCGCTTCTGAAAAACAATCTCATATTGCACTCAACAGACTCCCCAAACAGGTATCATTCACCGGCTCATCCAATCTTCAATACTACCTTAGGGTTCAGAAAAACAGACTCAGTTTAATTGGCTTGGTTATAGCCCACTGAACATCATTCGGCAAAGAAATACCCAGTGGCGACCGTAGAAGTTTGGAAGACGTTTTGGTGGCAAGGTGTGCCTGAGGAAAACTTCGCCCATTTACTTGAGTCTTATGGTCCTACTGCACTCAACATATGAAAAGGAACAACCAACTTCTCGACAAACGACTAATGGAGCTCAGCAATCAAATATGGTATGTAATTCATTTCCAGCATTTCTCACCTCTGTTGGCCACCATCAGTTTTTTTATTTCGCGCCGGTTCTGCGTCGAAGTGGAAGTGTTCGTACGAACGAATATGTAACTTGGCTCGGATATCCGCTGCCATCTTCGAATAGACGGAATGATCCGCCTTGCTCTGAATAGCGCACAACTCATCGCGCACGAAAACACAAAATACGCTCAATTTGACGCCACTGAAAGACTAGACCATCAGTGAGAATTAGTGCGTTAAAACGTACAAAGCTATCTTTTGTGTGCCTCTCCACTGCATTCGTCAGAGGTTCTTTCTGAATCATGTTCGGAAGCCTTGGATGATTTTTGACTGCAGCGGATAAAGTTGCCACAGCTGTGTTTCACCCAGTTTTCAAGGGACCTCAGCGCCACGCCGCAGATGACCACAGCCACACTGGTTACACAGGATCGTGGGTTTCGCTGTAAGCCTCCCGAGTCGGTTTGTTTTTTATCGTTCAGCGGCTCGCGTTCACCTGAGGGGCACAAGCGAAAAGATTGTAGCATCGCTGTTTGTCTTCTCAACAGCTGGCAGTAAGCTTGTCAGTGCGATGACTAACAAAGCTATCCCAAGGTGCTTTGATCGGGGTTCTAGATGAGAAACGTTTTTGTTTGAAAATCTTACCATGTACTCGCTGCACATGATTTGAGTCAACGATGAAGAACCTGTTGGCCAAACATTGTTCAAAGAGGGCATAGTTAAGTATTAGGTCTCCTCGAAGGTAACGATTTTCCTGGGATGATTTTAAGCACTCGGAGATGCGTTTCCTAATTGGAGGGCTTGAGGCCAGTGATCATCTTCATAGCAGGTCGTTGGACGAGGTCAGTGAGGACTGCGTCTTACTGACGTCCCCAGTAGACAGTGTGGTTTGCATTTTCAAGAAGAAGTCTGACGTGGGCCCCACCGAGTACCAGGGAGTCCATGCGAGTAATAAGGGGGAAGGGGCGCCGGATCATCCGTAGTACGACGAACGCCTTTAGAGACGAAGGGCGTACTTGAAGAGTGCCAGATATCTAGATCCTCCTTGATATCTAGCTTCGTATTATCTTCTGGTCCATTCTCACCATGCGCAACGGTGACGTTGGCTGAGTTTCCTCCGAACGAAGAATGAACACATTCTTCCTCAGTTGCAGGAAGGTACCAGTTCAGTGATCACTGCTTTGCGGCGTCAACATCAACTTGGAGGGTGTTGGCGTTGGAACTCCGGGCTATTAAGTCCGAAAGAAGTGGACATGGGCTTCAAAGCTGACCTGGAAGTTCGCTGACATAGATCAAACATATCGGAGGTTCGGAGCATGGAGGAACTGTAATAGAGGTCGGTGCCGAAAAAGAGTAGGTATTGTCTAATTTCACTCAAAATGCTCTATCTGCTGCTCGACCTAATGCAGCGTAGAATTTCTCCTTGAATTCCATAAGATCCGATTTTGTGAAGAAGCGGAGCCTGTGGGACTAAATAAAGTGCTTTTGAGAACTCAAAAAATACGGCATCCGATATGAGTTCTTTGTCGTTCGCCTCGATCGTACTGTCCACAAACACGTGCATCTCATTCACGCAAGAACGGCTTCGAAATAATCCTTATTGTACTGAGGATATCAGTTTTTGGTACTGGGTTTATTTAAGATGGCCCGATCAAGAGTGCGTTCCATCAACTTGCACGCTACGCTTGTGAGACTAATAGGTCTGAAGCCGCTGGGCGATATGTGGTCACTAGTTTTGTAGACAGACGTGACGATCGCTTTGTCAAGCGACTGGCAAAACAACAAGTAGAAATGCTTTGTCAGTGTGAGCGACGTTTCCATCAGGATGCTTGGATGAACCTCATCTGGCTCCAACGCAATGAAGGGGTTCGTCTTGCACAGGAGTTGACGAGTGAAGAGCACGTAGTTTAGAGGCCGTTCGCAGTTACGCCTTGCCGAGATTGGATGTGATGAGGTCGCTGGTGCAGAACACAGACCTGTATAGTCCACTCTGTAGGTATCAGATACCACTATTGTGCCGCTCGTGGGATCCCCTTTTCCAACCCTCAGTGGGGCAGTTGGGTTGTTTCTTTGACGGTGTTTCATGTACTTAAATGGTACATTTTTTCCGGGCGAGGTCTAGTATCGTGGCCTGCTTCCGTATGTTACATTGGCGGATTTTTGGCTTATGGCGGCTCCGCATCTTACGAAACGCTAACTCATCTTCTTTGCCTCTTGTAGTTATCTATTTGAGGAGTAGTTTGTACCTCGTTTCCACCAAGGGCCGAATGCACCAGGGTGGCTTTGGCCAGTTGAACTGCGAGCTGGTTTCTGGAAAATAATCCTGTATGTCTCCTTTGCCAAAGCTGGTCTCAATTTAAGCTGACCGGCGAAGACGCGTATTCCTGATAAGTTTGCACGGCAGAAGTTTCGAACCCAGGTTTGAGGTTCTGGGTTGCCGGCCCATTAGCAGATGAAGTCAAAGGTCGGCATACGCTGGTCACTGCCCCAATGGAGCCTCAATTATGCTTGATCAACGAAGTGTATTCCGTTGGTGAGGATTAAATCCAGCAAGGATAGTAGCTGGTTTGCGCTGTATCTGGTGTGTACGACGACATGCTGAGCCAAGCGCCCTGTTGGACGACTTTGGCCAGCGCTGACGTAAGATCTTCACTAGGTCCGATGCACTGTAAATCTATCTGGAAGGCCTTGTGAAAGTTAAAATCACAAACCAGCAAGAGATGCGTGAAGTGGTACCCGAAGGGGATTTGCTGAGTGGTTTGTATGAGGAACAGGTCATCTTCCTATACGGTTCTCTGCCGTGTGAATTAATGCATGCTTCGACCTGTGGTAATACGTGCTATGGACGTCCTGTTTGGCCGTTATCCACTCCACCCGATCAGTGCATTACATCTGAAGGGATCCCCGACCGGAAAAAAACAAATACTACCTGCGATATTACACTGGTCTTGCTCTCCCTGCGGAATCCCCTGGAAAACCCACAACATTCCGCTGCTCACAAAACTGCGCATCCCAGCCCAACTACCTCAATCACGACGTCCATCATGGGGCTGTCCAGAAACTGAAGTATCAGTGCAGTGATGGCACGGCACTGTCATACCCAGTTTGATAGCATACCCGCAACTGTTCACTCCTTACTTTGACTGCGCCCGCTCACCCACACGTTCCCTCACCTACAACCACAATCAAGGTCGCCTACGGGAGGCGTTTATTAGAATTTGCTGAATCTTCCATCGGATCTGAGCACCTCGGTGTCTTTTACTTTGTACCCCTCACCAAGTCAGTTCGCGTTCCTTCTTGTGCGTTGCGTGAACTCCTCCCAAGGAACTTTTACACCCGACCCCGCTCCAGCAGCAACACTAGTGAGTCTCTCCAGTTTCACTGCACACGGTGATTCTGAGTTTCCTACTACCATTTATCCATACCGCATATTCCCCCACTTACGCTTTTCGTGACTCTGGCAATACGCCCAACAGACCTAGGCTACGACGCCTCAGTAACGGTTTTAGGCTTTAGTTCTAATCGGCCGGCTAGATCGTGCCAGTTCTGCTCCCTCTCCTGATCCGTTATTCTGGTTCCACTTTTCCTGCAGGTTGAAGATTTTCTTTTATTATTTTTATCACGTGCCAGGCAAGAATCCTCTTGCTATGCCCTCCCTCGTATGGTTTTGCCCGCCGCTTTTAAATCCTAACGATCGTACCTTGTCTCATCTGATATGTTCTCCATAAGAAAGAAAGAGCCCTTGTAATTTTTCTTCCCTACCCATACCGCCTGAAGCGTGACCAAGTCTACTTCGGATAATGCCCGCTCTCTGTGTCACCGTCCCTTTTCCACGGAATTCCCAGTACCCACAAACCCCACCAGTCATGCTCTTATTCTGACTGTAGATTTATGATCCTGCCAAAAGGTATGCCACCCACTAGTTGGGAATACACATTATTATTATTCAGCGGCAGACGGCATTGAGAAGCAGGGAACCGGTCAAACTAGGAGTAGTTTGACTCTACTATACATCATAAAACGATGCGGAGTTGGTGTCGGAGGGAGTACTCGGGGCCGCTTGGGCAGCAGTTAAGTTTGAAGCAACTCCAGCTGCCCTCTCGCGTTTTGAGTCAGCTCAAAAATGGAGTGTCTCTCCATCATGAGCTTCGCATAATAGAAGACCTGCGTGAGCGGGTTTCTTTAAGTTTGAATACGGGCGCTTGCTCAAAGCAACCTGACTGGTAAATACTGAGAAGCTTGTTAAAAGGCTGATGCAATTCATGGACAACCGTCCGAAGATGGAGAGTGGAGAGGTGTACCACCAAAGCGGTCGGCAGATTTATTAGTTCTATGCCGGGTTTGATTTCAGTGCTTCTAAGAGACCCATTCGTTGAAATTGTCTGCTTCCCGTCTTGGTGCTTCCAATGCCCGCTGTTCATTGGTAGGGGGCTTTTTTCTCTCGGAGGCCGGTTTGTGCGGATTCTATGTTTTTTGGAAACACAGGTTTCCCTTTGTGGTCCAAAATCAGGATGGTTGCTGCTTGTAGCTCGTGAAGTGTCAACTTTTGGGCTTCTGGTTTCGCACCCGTTTGAAGATTTGGGGTGAATATGGTTTTGTTTGGTTCCATGGGGCTCCTGGAACGGTATCTTCACCAAGCTGTCTCTATAAGAGCCCTTCGGATCGCTTGTGCTTCGGGTGTGCCCACTCAGGGGCACTTGTTTAGGTGGAAATCCCAACGGGCTTGTCTTCGTCGTGAACTGCATTTTGAAGTCAGAAATCTGCCTTACGGCCAGCCGACGTCTACACGGCAAAATCGGCGGGGGCCGCTCTCGTTTTGTGTTTGTACAAACTCCCAGGTCATCCGCGATCAGCGTAGCCAACTCGTTGTGTGTAGGGTTTTCAGGTGCAGTGTTAGATGACTTGTGGCTTTAGCCCCCGGACCATGAGCGACGACCGGATAGACAGTCAGACTAACCCATTTTGACGGAGTGAAGCTGCAAGATGGTAGTTTTGCATTTTCGGAAGAACACTCCGATATTCTAAATAATAAAGCTGCCTTATGAGGTAAAAGCGCTAACGCTAAATTTGTCCTGATCAACATGCAAGTGGTTGTGGGACTCTTTCAGCAGTCCATGACGTCGAGCTGAACGGTTGTAGCTGATCTTTTGGGGACTGCGTAACTTGTGTTTGCATGTCTGACCCAACGTAGCCTGGAGCTTGTGACCTGGGTGTGGAGCCCACCGCTGCACCTTCACTATCTGCTAAGGAAATAAACGACGATGATTCCACATGTATTGGACGCTCTCCCGCAAGGCTTGCCTCAGCCCGAGCATCACTGTCGTTGGTATCCAGCATGTCTGCGACCGTTGGGTAGTAGCTACAATTCAGATCCGCGGTTAGTTGAATCGGCGTGCTTTTAAGGGCACTGTGGTCCACAGCTACCATCGGGTTGGTCATAGGTTTGAGATCGGCTGATACATCGCTGAGTGACAGCCTATCCAGCACCTTCTCTCTAGAACCAGCGTGACCCAGTTTTCGTGCTTCCAAAGGACGATCCTCCGACGTACGCTCCATCTTTGGGAAAGCTTTTTCAATACTGAAGACCAACTCTGAGATCGCCTATATGGTAGTCGAAGAAAAACGTGCGCTGTTGGCCGAAATATTTGGTTGCTTCCCTTTCAGTTTAGCTATTCTGCGTGAAGTGACTGATGTCCAGGCTTTGCAAAAACACCACCAGGGAAGAGTTGTGCTAGTTTTGTTCATGTGATTGTGGTGAAAAACGACCCCAGATGATCATCTTGAAGTCCCTCATGCGCTTTGGTGCTAGAGATAGCGTGGCGGTCTTGATTGCAGCGTCAGAGGGCTGGATCTCATTCGCATCCAATGAACTCAGGATGGGGAGTGCAAAGTGCTTGTTTTTGGAGAAAAGTTCGCTGCTGACTTTTATCCTGGCCGCTGCGTATTTCGTGTTTGCACTCTTCGAGGCGTTCGGAAAAGGTACCCATTTTTTTAGTAGTGCAATTAAAATATAACGTTTGCGCTGGTCGACGGGTACCTTTTTATTTGTGAAATGCATATCACCCTCCGGCGCTAGACAAACCTGTACGTTTAAGATGCCACCAGGCATAGCAAGCCCAACACTGCGTTTTAAGTCTTACCTTCGATGAACTTCCGTTTCATCGGCATCTGTTGTCGTGCCCCAATAATTGTAAAGAAGAACAGTCTGGCTCACACGTGTTATTTTGGAATGAAAAATTCAAACAACTAACATCCGCTAACTCTGTGAACAGAACAAATCTCCAACTTGCTTCTCAAACCTGTTCACGTTTCTCTCAGCCAGTCTAAACTGCATGGATGTCACCTCAAGCCGAATATTTTCCAGTTTTTGCGCACACAATTTCCGAAAATTCCTCACTGCTGCTATAGTGCAGCGGTCTGCACGGGCTTGGGGTACAACGTGCTTATTTATGTTCGGGTGGCGTTGGTTGAGCACCATGTCCAGCTATGCGATGGAAGTTAGTCATGACATTCTAAGCCTTATTGCTGGGTCAACCTCAAGGCCACGTAGAAAGTTATATGCTAAAAACAGCGTGAGCCTACGCAGGATTGATTTTGACATGCTTAATGGTTGCAAAAATAAAATATAGTATAAAGGGCATACGAAAGGTAGAACCATTATCACTTACGATAAAAACTAAAGGAACCCTGATTTTTATAGCACATGATATGACCCAGACTCCATACATTGAGTCCAGGAAAACCACATTCTATGCGGCTAATTTTGGCTTAAACGTGCCGACGCTTAGACTTGCATTGCCTTCTGGTGGTTGGCTAATCTACTGGCAAAGTGGTTGTATCTCAAATGCGACCATAATTCTTACTTTTTAAACCTAAGCAGGCTTTTCTTAGTCGCGTGTTAACATTACTTTTTATGTAGGGAAAGCTTTTTCTTCTTCCAAAGACAATAACAGTTTGAGTTCGCCTAACCTGACAGAGAAGCCTTTTACCCTCAATTAGGGGGGAAACTCGTGAAGTCTTACCGGACAATTTTCGCGGCAAGAATATCGTTCTTAGAACGTGGAGCCGATGCCCGAGCTTAGTGCCCCATGAGGGGCTTGAGGAACGAGATCACGATGCTTGGAGGCATATCAGATTTACGACTAGCTGTCGTCAGTTTGGGTCAAATGGCAGATTAGCCACCACTGCTAGTGGCCTCAAGCCTGCTCTTATCCTTGTGCCGCAGATTCACCGCCAGTGACCTTCTTACATTTGTGTTCATTGGGAGGTCAGGATTTGCGTCCCTGTTTTTACTCGTGACCTGGCATTTCACCACACTGAGTTGTAGCTTCCAGTCTACCGTCCACTGCGTAACACAACTCAGGTTCTCTCGAAGCCCATCTACACCAGGCGCAAACACAAAATGTACATCCTATGGCCCTCATCCAATCATTTGTATGCGCAAAAAATTTGGGTTCAGGCTGCACGCTCTTCCTGACCCATCCTAGCCCAATGAAATCTAGCGGCCTGCAGACCACCTGTATGTTGACCTTTGAAAGCATTTCACAAATTTCGCTTAAAGCTGTGCCAGATAAGCGGGAGCCCCTTGATCTTTTGGGAGCTGCAACTGAGTTCACCAGCCTCCTTGAAAATAGGAAGTCATAGGGCAATCTTGGGTGCTATATCTCCTCAGAGTTCCGTAATTCGTCCATCCATTTGTGTCATTTAAAATCATCCGTTTTCCTGAATCAAAACGTAACAGACGAAAGGTTCATCTGGGTTCCAGATAAATCTCCCGCAAAACCAAATTTGTTTGCAAGCGAGTGGATTTCGCTAAACGCCAACTACTTCTTATTCAGATGACGCCAAACTCCGACCAACCAACCCATTCTCCCCACCCCGGATATTAGTGCTATCCACCCTGGCTCCCCTGACTTGAAAAATCTGAAGCCCTACTTCGGAATGTACAGCGTTAGACCACCATAGCCATTCACTTCCTAAGTCCCCTGTCTTGTACTTGCTACTTTTATTGTTTCACTCAATTCTTCTTGATATATAGATGTCTTGGAGTGTCTCTAATACTGACATGCCAGTTGTTCAGCTTCGACAAATGGTATGTTATTTACCCTCTTCTTAACAACAGAATCAGGAGGCCACTGTGTCAGACTGCTTCACCAGACCCACCAGTAGAGGGCAAGTTATGCCTTTGCATCAAGTTAACGTGCCTTATTGAAATGGCCTGACTTATTTCATGCCTCTTCAGCGCCTCCTACCTTTGATGAAGCCACTTTGGATCGTCCCACCCGCTACTAACGAGACTCTGAGCTGTTTAGTCTCATGTATATATAGTTCCAAATCCTCATTAACTCACCGTCTGTTGCGAAACTTACAATATTTACCCCCGCTGTTGTTTACAGTAAGTAACCTTCGATGACACTAATACAGGACAATAGTGGACGGAACGCTCTGTTGGTTTTTTCATTCCTGCTACCACCCGAAGATCGAATCTGGGGTCAGATATCGTGGTTGTACACCTGTGTTCATGAGGATTTGGGTCTCAACTACGATAAAACCACGGAACGCGGTGAAAAGAAAATTGATAATAATCAGTCAGCAAATAAATTGCTTAATCAGTTATCCAGTCACTGAGTTAGCTGACTAGTTATGCGTCCATTCAAGAAGGGAGATATACGAATGACGTGGCACGAGGCTATTTCATTTCTCGCCCGATCAGGTTAAGGACACTATGCATCATAATAGAACGTGCAAGAGCGACCTCAGGCCTTCTAATTGCCTGAAATTCTCTTAGCTGTTTCCCGGAGCAGTGGTCACATCTGTCCTCAGAATTCTCTCTGTGCCCTCAGACAACCACACCCTGTGAGCCCTCACATAGGCTGACACTCCTTGTTGAAAATAAGACGAACGGATCTAGACTTACGGATTATTGAAAAACTTTAGCTGCTGCGCATGCGTGACCATTTTTTGCTACTCCCTGGTATCCGGGTTAATTGCCCGCCTGGCATTGCTCCCGCGCCAATGGAGAGAGACGCCAGTTGCATTCGAACCGAGTATGGGAGACCTAAGGAGGGATCTTAAACCGCCTTGAACTCCAGACCCTAAAACAGTTATAATAATGTTTATTCCCAACAGGGGGATGGCATACCGTCATGATAATAACGTGACAGTCGGAATAAGAGCGGAACTGACAAAGCTTTGGTACTGGGAGATTGCGCAGAAAAGGGACATTGTCAAGAACAGTGGGCATTATCTGACGTAGGCTTGGTCACGCCCAAACCGGCGTGGGAAGGGAAACACAGTTACTAGGACCTTTTCTTTTGGGGAAAATATCAAGCAGAAACAAGATCAGATAGTTAAGATTTGAAGGTAGCAGGCAAAAACAACACGGGAGCGGGCACAAAAAGAAGAAAACTGCCTGGCACGTGATTAGAAAACTTCAACTTGCGGAAACTGAGAAACCAGATCTGGTGAGGCAGCAGCATTGCTACGATCTGGCCGGTCAATTTGAACTAAAGCCCAAAACCATGGCTGATGCCTCGCAACCTTGGACTTTTGGAATTATAGCCAAGGCCAAGAAAAGCCCAAGTGGGGATGATGAAGTGGAGGAATTAGCGATACGGATAAGTGGTAGCAGGAACCATAGAATCACTGTGTGCGGTGAAACTGCAGAGACCCACTGTTGTTGTTGCTGTTTGTGTGGAGTTTGATGTAAAAGTTCCTTGGGAGAGGGAGTTAATGCTTACGCACAAGACGGAACGCGAACTGCACAGAAAATGACTAACTTTGCGTGGAGTACAGAATAAAAGTCAACGAAATTTTTTAATACAAACGAAAGGTTCAGCAGGTTGGAATGAACGCGTCCCGGAGACGGCTAGTGCCAGGTAAATAGCCTAATCTTAGTTGTAGGAAAGGGAACAAGTGAGCGAGAGGGGACTAGTATTATTGTTACTATTATTATTATTACTATTATTGCTGTTATTGCTAATATTGTTATATTTATACTTGGCGACGATCCCCCATGATGGTTGTGTACACGTCGCTGCTCAACGGCATAAGTGGATGGGTTGAGCACAAGTCCGATGCCATTTTGGAATTTCCGTACGGCGTCATTCGACGGCAAAATCTGTCTAATTCAAGGTGGCCGATGATGCGGAGGTTGTGACAAGAAGCATAAGACATGGTTTTTTGCCGATCCCATATCAGTTATGCCGCGCTCAGCCATGAAAACCTTATGGCCTCCCACGGTCCCATTCAACATTCAGTAATTCCATTCTAAGGCATAAATGCATAGCCTCAACTATGTTTGTATCGTGAATGCCACAGTTTACAGCACGCAGCATTCTGCAGTTGGCCCCCTTGAAAGCGTTCGCCAGGTTAAATGTGCTCATGTACATGAAAAAAGATGAGTCATTTGCACGAACAGGCTCGAATGAAGCTAAATACCTTCAAAAATGGGCTGTATGCATGGCAATAAAAAGCGTAAGAACGAACAAGATTTCGGAAACCTTTATTAATGTTCCTGATTATATGACCACATAATAAATGATTTGCAAACGGAGAGACATTACTCATTGCGTTTCCGAGGGCTAGCGCACCATCAGACATGATGCGCCTGACGTGAGAACCGCCACCGACAAATTCGATAAAAGTTGGGAGGAAAGTTCCAGAAGTCAACCTCAGTCTCCCATCAAAGAAAACCAATGGCTACAGAGAGACTTTTACGACAGCCATCAACAGCAAGCAGCTGATACGGGAAATACTTCTGTTGTTTGGTAGAAAAGTGCCGCCAATAAGTAGAAAATCAGTACGGTGCGGTTTGAACACCTCAGAGGTGGGGCATACGAAATGCGTTACTCGAGTGCTTTCACCTTGCAAACAGTGAGCACGTTCTTGTTCGTTGGACTGAGTCTCCACGTCCAGAATGTAACCTGCAAATTTGCATATTTTTTTTAACCATAAATAGGACTTACTTGGATTGTTGCGCCCAAGAGTGTGCCGCACCCGAATACTTCCCATATCACTGTTTGTCAGATATTTGTCGAACTTGGATCGCACATAGAGCCGGATGTTGAAGCATCGGCTCCGGCATTCAAGCATTGGTCGTATGTTCTCCAATTTCCCCGGATTCAGTCTGCGGTAGCGGTTAAACCCCCTAGATGCTTCGGCACCTAGAAGTTCGTGGTTGTGATTCATAATAAACCGAGTTATTCTGAATGAGTTGCCCAGCCTTTCCACGTGTGTGGCACTGTTAGTGATCAAGCAGTCGGCGTCCTTTCCCTTCGCTAGGACGACATGCAGATTATTTACGGTGGCACTGGCACTTAGTGGAAGTTTTCCCACCGGAGGAATTTGCTTCTGAGGTTCGCATGCTTTAGTACGATTCTGATATTTGCTCGAACTGTTTGACGTAGTGCATTAGTTTGTTAACGTTGCCGTATAGGCAGCTGTTCAGGTTTTACACGAACAGGGTGGAAACTTTCGCTGCGTATCCTTCAGCAGAGACGGGGGCAGTCGCAATGACCGCTGGTGAACATGAGGAAGCCACAACGAGTGTGCCTTATCGGGGTGCGCGAACTATTTTATAGATCAAGTCAACTAATGAAAACGGGGAACCAGCTTTTATCTTCAATGAAAGCTTAATACTGAAGTCGTGCGTAGTAGTGTAAATTTAATGATGAATAACACACCCGGAATTTTGGACGGGAATGAAGAAGCGAAAGGTTGTGGCAATGGTGATATTCTGTTTGCACTGACATATTTCGTTTCTGGAGAGCCCCGTGATGGACGTCATGTTTGAAATGGTTGTGTCAGGATGTGCAATTCTGTGAGCAGCGGAATGTTTTGGGTTGAACGAGGGAATTCGCAGAGTTAGATGAAAGCCAATGTAAGATCGCAGGTATTTTTTGTCCGGATGCGGAGCCCTTCGGGTGTAAAGCACAGATCAAATAAAGTAGATACCGGTCATACAGGGCGTCCGAAGCAGTTGCTGCCGAAGATTGAAGCTGGGGAAGAAGAGGGGATGGGACGGGACCAGTGAGGCCTGGTAAGTTTGAGGAGGTATCAGATGGGATAAAGTCCATTATTAGAGAAAAAAATGAACACTTACCATAATTAGGGTGGTGGCGACAAGTGATTAGGTAAGGCGGGATAGGGCTGGATTTGTACTTAGTAGCTTGGCCTGGCTCACCTTGCTAAAATATGCTATTATAGCACGAGAGATATGGAACAACTCGGCATAAGTACGAAGAGAGGTAATAATAATGTTTATTCCCAACTAGTGGGTGGCATACCTTCAGGCATGATCATAAATTTACGGGCAGAATAAGAGCATGACTGGTGGGGTTTGTGGGTACTGGGAATTCCGTGGAGTTCACGCAACGCACAAGAAGGAACGCGAACTGACTTGGTGAGGGGTACAAAGTAAAAGACACCGAGGTGCTCAGATCCGATGGAAGATTCAGCAAATTCTAATAAACGCCTCCCGTAGGCGACCTTGATTGTGGTTGTAGGTGAGGGAACGTGTGGGTGAGCGGGCGCAGTCAAAGTAAGGAGTGAACAGTTGCGGGTATGCTATCAAACTGGGTATGACAGTGCCGTGCCGTCACTGCACTGATACTTCAGTTTCTGGACAGCCCCATGATGGACGTCGTGATTGAGGTAGTTGGGCTGGGATGCGCAGTTTTGTGAGCAGCGGAATGCTGTGGGTTTTCCAGGGGATTCCGCAGGGAGAGCAAGACCAGTGTAATATCGCAGGTAGTATTTGTTTTTTTCCGGTCGGGGATCCCTTCAGATGTAATGCACTGATCGGGTGGAGTGGATAATGGCCTAACAGGACATCCATAACACGTATTACCGCAGGGCGAAGCTTGGGAAGAAGATGAGATTGGATGTGATCAATAAGGCCTAGATAATTATAGGAGTCATCAGACAGGATATAATCCCTTAAGAAGAAAGAGAAACTGAACGTTCACCACAATTACGATTGATCTACACTCAGTAGTCTAGTCATCAAAGTCAAGCTAAGTTTGCCAACATATGCTATTACACTACCTTAGACAACGGAACTCAAACACATTAGGACTAATGAGAGTAGAACTTCCGAGATGGTGGACTAGAGTTCCTGAAAGCTGGTAGGTGAGTTGAACAATACCATAGTGTAGGAGGGAAAATGGATATAAGAGAAACAGTCACTAGCCCCCGAAGCACCACTACGAGCTTCAATTAACAAGTGGTGCATTATGAAAAGCCTTAAAGGCTCGCCTTGTATGCTCGTAGTGAATGCTTAGGAATTTCACTGCGGAGATTATTTGTTTATTTATTTATTTATTATGTCCACTCCTGGGAGCAGTAGGTAGGTGTTTTTTTTGTCTGGTTGACAAAGTTGGCAGGGGTGAGGCGCAGACCCAAATACATGGAAGGCAGCTACAGCTTTGCATGTCGATGTAAACCATGGGTATCGCGGTGTATCTTTAGGCTACCCCATGTATAATTTTTATAAAGAATTTTTTGACAGACGAATAGTCAATTTCTTTCACCGTCTGTGGCTTGTGACCTTGCCAGATAAATGACGCAGCTGGGACGAGTCCACCACCAGCAGCAACAAGCAGAGAAACGCAGCGCTGTTTCATGGATTTCCTGAAGTAAAGACCGGACTCAGAATCACCGTCAACGCACCCGCGCCACCAGAGGGAGGTGAGTATACAAACGCCTCACGGTGCAACGTAACAGGGCAACCCTTCCTACGGGGCGTACCCGACCGCCGCACGAGCTTTTCGTCCCTCGTGCATGATGCCAGATGTGCAAGGGGGAGAACCACCGAGCGGTCATAAATGCGGTATGTGCATAAACAAAGTACTCTAGCTACCAGATAATTTTTCCGGTCAAGGGGGAAGGCAGGCCAGTAAAACAGCTCAGTCAAGCGGAAATTTAAGAGAATAAAGTGACTTGAAGTAAGCCGAGGGATTAGCCGGATATAATAGCGGGATATTTTACGTGCCCACTAAATGTATCGTCGCTAAACTCAAATGTGCGCTGGATCAGAATCATACGGGGGATCAAAGGGGGGTGTAACGAGCAAACCGTATCTTCGAGTGACGCGTAATACCAAAACCTCCGGGAAGGCAAAACGAAGTCGGAGCTGGGTTTCTATACGGTACTATTAACATAAGACATCAATTCACAAAATGTACAAACCTCGACAGTAGATACTCGTCAGCAACAAATGGTCCACTAGGACTGCAAAAGTACGAACCAAAGGAGCAAACAGGCTCCCACGTGAGACAGTCACATGTGCGTAAGGTCGGCCACAAATGGCCGTATGACCTCAAGGCCAAATGGGTGAAGCGGTAAGGACAAACAAACGTCAGTTCATATAGATGCACTAAACACAAAAGTGGGGCGGGGGTTACAAGTTGGGACAAGAAACGTGGGGAATTACAAATGTCAAAGTAATGGACGGTACAGGGGGGTAATTGGGTATCAAGTAAGGCGGCAACATTTTCACAAGTAAGAAATTAATCCATAGATTGCGATAAGTATGACGCTGCGTTTTATTTTACGGCCGCTCGGTAAGATTGTTTCAGATATTTTAGTGGCGTAGGTTAGTACGAGATGGAGGGCACACTAAGAGTTTGCCGGATTTACGGAATCTATAGTGAGGACGTAAGCTAAGGTTTAGGCCATCCTCTGCTTAAAAGGCAGTTTTGTGCAGCAGACGGTGTAAGGGAGTTAGATTTAGCATAAATCGTCGGATCCATAGTGTTTAAAGGCTCTTAACTTGACGGCGGAAGTATTAAGCGAGGGCGTTGGACTGTGGAAACAACTTGTTTGTGAATGAGCTTTGGACGCCTTCAAGTAGTATTCTACCACCTTGGGTATAAAGTAAAGAAAATGAAGGATGGAATTCCGCGATTATTTGCACGCGCAGCTTAAGAATTGCGACCATTGTGTCTCGGAGGTGAAAAATGCGTAACGTCTAAAAGCTGGGCCTAAGGGCTCGGGTAACCTGGAAGTGGACTTGGTGGGAAAAGCTGAACGTACAAGTGTCCGAGAACAAGATCTTTGAGTTCTGTGAAAAGAGTGACAGGATTTCTATTAGATGTTGAACGTATCGGCCAGGCGGGCGCAGTAGCAGGAAGTTATTTGGGATTTTGTGGAACAGAATCTACGGCGAGAGTCATTTGACCAGCGAATCAGCCAGTCTTAGACTTGTAAAATCCGGTGAAAGTTAAGCGCATATGCAGGAGGATGATATCGGGAAGGTCAGATCCCTTAAAGCATCCCAGAACGCTAGGAACCTACTGGGTCCCTAAAACTCCGCCAAAATCTCAATAGAAAAGCCGGCAAGCATCCAGGCCAATCAACTCAGCGGCAGCCTGGATCGACGAAGGTAAAATTCGAATAGCGTGTGGTCCCTTGTAAGTGTTGCACTCGCACGCGCTTGCTTGTTCGCAATAAGCCCGTTGTGTTCCTTATCGGCGAGGCACTGGAGCGGGGACAGCAGTCAAACATAAAAGATTGGTGACACCAGAACCCACGGAACCATGACAATAACTGTTGAAGCGTTGAAAGAAATTCTGCTGCAACAACAAAACCAATGTGAAGCGGCGAAATACGTTTGGTGGAAACACTGACGCAGCGACTAAAAATTCAACAACCAAGTTCCGCCCCAGATACAAATTAAGTAGACTCGATAGCCAACAGCACCACGGGGTTCCATCATAACCCTGATGCCGGTCTAACCTTCGATTCGTGGTTCAGACGTTACGAAGACATTTTCAAAGTCGAACTGAAGCACAAAGATGATGCCTGGAGAGTACGCTTATTGCTCGGAAAGTTTGACACAACGTGCAACAATTGATAACCAGATATATGCTCATAGAAGTACGTTACAATCACAGCAAACGGAAGCACGATTTGATTGCAGCTTGATACGGCTTCTGACGTTACGACTGTGTCCCGGCGCACCCGGAGAAAGACCGGATCACCGAAACTCAGACAAAGAGTGAACACTGCCAGAAATGCTTCAGGTGATGAGCTTCAACTACCTGATGACTTCGATCGTGAGATGAGGATAGCAGGCCACCGTGATTGTGTTAGTGTCTATCTTGCTGGTTGTGAGCTTAATCTCCTGGGCATAGACTGGATTGATCGCTTGCATCTTTCAACATTGTCAATCGACAACTTATGCATATCAAAGCCAACCCAAACCTTGAGAGTGTCTGGGGCGAGTAAATCAATCGATGCCGCGGTTCTACGACTACAACAGAAATATGACGACGCATTCAGCGAAGGTCTTGGATGCTGCCCGAAAGCAAAAGCGGTATTTGATCTGCTCCCGGACGTCCACCAGTTTTCAGACCCAAAAAACCAGTGCCATACGCGGTTTTACCGATCCTCTATGCCAAACTCAAACGCCTTGAAGATGCCGGAGTCTTGGAACCGGTGAGTTACTCCTCATGGGCTGCACCGATCATGGTTTTCAACAAGCCAAAGGGTGCCATACGTATCTCTGCCGATTACTCTACAGGTTTGAATGATGCCTTGGACAGTCATCACTATCCATTGCCGTTACCTGACGATATTTTTTCCAAGATGAACGGCGGCACGTATTTTGCAAAGTTGGATCCCTCAGAAGCCTACCTGCAAGTTGATGTCTCAGAGGAATCCAGGCACCTTGTGACGCTTAATATGCACCGTTGCCTATTTCAGTACACTCGGTTACCATTCGGAGTAAAACTGCGTCAGCTATCTTCCAGCAGGTTGTGGACACGATGCTGTATACTCTGACAGGAGTTGCCGCATACCTTGACGACATCATCTTCGTGGAGGCCACTAAAGATGACCTTCCGTGCCGATTGGCCGCTGTCCTTCAGCGGATAAACGACTAGGGTTCCGGCTAAAGAAAGAAAAATGTGAGTTATTCTTGAGTTCTGTAAAATACCTTGGTTTTATTATCGACAAATTGGCCAACGACCCGACCCGTCTAATATCGACCCAATTGTGATAAGGCCTCCCACCGTCGAATGTTGCTGAACGCAAGTCTTTTCTGGGGTTGATTTTCCACCACACCGTCTTTCTGCCAGTTGTACATCGTTTTCGCAAACCCTTTAACCAGCTTTTGACCAAAATATGTCAGTGGGATTGGTCACGCGACTGTCAGTTTGTATTCGAAGAAGTGAAGAGGCTGTTGCAGCCTGAACTTCTAC
>SJOL01002839.1:158636-168837 GCA_004794785.1 Opisthorchis felineus | reverse complement strand
GCGTCATTATTGATTGTACGTTTGCTTAATTCACGATGCTTACTAACCCGTTTGTCTGTAGAACCAGTTCCTGTCAGTCCTCAATACATCATCTGCTGCCCACGTCTGTCTGCTCCTACTGCCTACTGACTACGAACTGCGTATAATCTAATAGCCGCAATCGTCCTGTGAGATCCATAACCGTCCGGATCTTACACCGGCCTTTTGACCAATAATGTGCGGGATGTGTCTCTTGGTAGTTTCAGCGCCTAACTGCGAGCGGCAGAGTTGTTTTGGTGCGGAATTCCGCGCACTATACAGTCTAACAGCCTTCGAAGTTCTCTCCCGCACATCCACCACGTCTATGACCCTCAGTCATTGAGATTTAGAATGTTTGCAAGCCAGAAACCTATCATGGAATCCGGTGAGCGAGGATTAATTTTTGTGTCAACTATTTCATTTCTAAGGAGTAAGCTCGAGGTCATCAGTCTCTCCTCATAAAAGGGGCACTGCATCATTCCGTTTGCCAGTCGCCGCAACGATTTCAAGTCATACTGTCTTTCCTCCGCACAGTCGCGGACTTGAGTGGAATGAAGGCTGCTGAGTTGCCGTTTGTCAGGCATGCCGTGTGACTAAATAACACCGCGTGTGCCCAGTTCGCTGTTGTATGGCACCACTTTTGCTCATTCTTATTCTGGGATATGGAATTTCAATATTTTTACCGAGGTGTTCCGGCCAGGGGGTCTTAGTTGTTCAACGCCGTAGCAGTGGACGTTCCGTTGTACCGGCCGAATAATTAACCAGGTCAGCCCACGACGCGGATGGCTATCACAATCAAATCTCACACTGGGGTCAAGCGGCCAGGTTCAGTAACCAAACATGTGCGAGCCAAACTATGGCGATTCACGTACTAGTGTTCGGCTCAGCTGGCCGAGCAAGAGTTCTTCCTGCCGTCTAGGAGCTTCGGCTCACCTGTGGAGCAAAAGCCAGCGCGAAGAAGAAAAATGACTCCTCAGTGTTGTTCAGATGGCGAAAGTAATTCTCTGGAGGTGTAGGTCCCTCCGAATGATTGTAATAAGCCTAAACTAGGCGCATCTTACTTCCATTTTTACACGTTTCTTCACATCGGGGCATTCAAAAATGTTATTGTATGGCAGCGAAGCATCAAAGTCGAACACCAATGTCGTGCTGTCAATGACGACTATGAGGACAATGATGACGACGATGAGGATGATGATCAGCAAGCTTTCCAGCGCAACGAATCTTAATAAAAAACGTCCAACGTTGACTGAACGAGGTTCTTGTTGCAACGTGGATAGAAACGGATTCAGGCATTGACCGATTTTTACGCAAGATTGAGTTTTTCACACAAGGTCCCCGATTAGAGTTTGTTCTCATTATTCAGCGACTCCCGTTCACCTGTAGCGCGTAAGTAAAAGGGTGGTGCAGCGTCGCTCTCCAAATCCGCAGCACCAGGCAGCAAGCTTGTCAGCGCGAAGACTTACAGGGAAGAGCTCCTAAAAGGGCTGTGAACTGGGTACCAGATGCAGCGAGGACAACCATCGGGGGAAGGTTATTCTGCATACCAACTACCCAAAATGAAAAAGATATTGCCCAATAAAAGCGTGCGGTCTGGGCTTGAAAACCTTCTTACCATGTCCCCTCCGTGTATTAGTTAACGTCAACGGTGACACACCTGCTGGCCTAACCTTGTTCAGACAGGGCATAAGTAGGCACCAGGTCCCCTCGGGGCAACAATACATCGAGGAAAGAGTTCAAGCACCTCGGGATGCGTTTCAGAATCAACGGATTTGAGACCAGCAAGCATTTCTCTGGCAATTTGTCGGACATGTCCGAAGTGGTTTATATCTTTCTTGTATCCTGAGTAGACAACTTGGTTAGTATATTCAAGAAGCGGTCTGACGTAAGCCCCAATGAGTATCTGGATGTCCATGAGGGTAATACGGGGGAAAGCTCGACGAGTCATCGTAGAACGGCGAACGCCGTTTGAGCCGATTATTCATGTTGAATGGAGGACATGTTTGATGAGATTCAGGTACCCAAATCCTTTTGGTTGTTGACCTTTGTGATGTCTTCTGGTCTGTTATCAGCGTGCGCGGCACATAAGACGTTTGACGCACTTTTTGGCACTTTGGAAGGGATAGCTGCTGGAGGGCAGCTGCTGGACCTACTCACTCTCCGAAATATATAAGGAAATTGCCTGGCAAACGTTGATCACGCGAAGGATACTAAGGTACCGAGTGCCGCTGAAGGCCACGATAGTTTAAGTAAAGATGTCAGAAATCTCCGGGGTGTACTTTATGGTGGGAATTTTAGGCCAACAAACTTTGCCGAGGAAACTCGGACACTTCTTCATTGCGAGCAGATAATTTGGTTGGCAATCTGCTTTAGGCTCCACAAAATTTCCGAAATTTCAGGTAAACCCTAAGGGGGAAATAACACCCAAGTATCCGGAGAACGTTGAATGGATTTTGGCCGAAAGAAATGCTCGGGGAACTGGTAACTAAGTGCTTTTTGCAATCGAGTTTCGCAATATTAATTTTCACCATTACGACAAAGTCATTAGTCGAGTCTACTCAGAGCGAGTGTAGGAACACTTATTTCAGCGTTCAGATGGGGGTATCAGCAAAACGGCCACTGTTTGGTGGCGTCGACATCCGCCTTAGGCGCACTGGTTTTAGAACCCCGAGATTTCGCTTCGCCCGCAAAACGTATTCATGTACTTGAGATCCCACCTGGGGGGTCATCGATGTAGATCAGATGGAGTACTAGCCTTGAGAAGAGTGCGTGGAGATCAGTGCAGCGACTTGGAGCGGTTTAAACCTGCGATTCCGACGTACATTAACTTGAAGTCTCTTAACGTGACGAAGAACTGGATGACTCCCCTGCATTAGTTCTGCTGGTTTGCGGACTCCGCGTTGTGATAAAAAATATAGTCAAGCACGGTCTCCGACAAAATTGCTGATGGTGTTTCCGCACTGGAGAAGTGGTTAAAGGTCTCCACAAACATCTGCAGACTCAGGCCAGTCGGCGTGGTGGGCATTATCTACGCAATTTCTGGCCTGATTTTGTCCGCATGTCGGATGTGCCGGCTGCACTCATCCACCTACTTGAATCTTTGCATTTCATTGATTGAAGAGGTTTTTAACGCAGTAAATGTTCACTTCCGTTTTACGGGTGCGTAGAAAATTCAAATCATTCTGACTATTTTTTGCCAAAGCCGTCGTCCTGCACCTGAAACCTCTTGAGTGTTCCAGGTCCCAAATCTGTGGTTTAAGTCGTGTCCACTTTTCATATGGAGACGTTGCGTATACCTTGCTTCTCTTTTTGTCAAAAATCGTTCTAGCCTCACTTTACAGATAGTTTCAGCGTCTTATGGTCGCAGCCCGTAGCCACCTGAACTAGGTGCGCCAAAAAGTAAACGACGCAGCTAGTCAGTCGCCTCCCCAAACGATATTTCACCGCGAACTGCATGTTGTCTTTCGCTCCGTACACGACAAAAATCCTTTCTGGTGTTTGCTTTTTACCCTCTGCAAAATAGCCATATGTGTGCCAGGTTATTAAAAAAATATTGATAGTGTTTATTCCCAACTAGTTTGTGGCATACCTTCAGGCATGATTATAGTGTTACAGTCAGAATAAGAGCAGGACTGGTGGGGGTTGTGGGTACTGGGAATTTTGTGGAAAAGGGACGGTGACATAAACATTAGGTATCATCCGATGCAGACTTGGTCACGCCTGAGGCGGCATGGGTTGGGAACCAAAATTACAAACGCTCTTTCTTATGGGGAACATATCAGATGAGACAAGATACGACCGTTAAGATTTGAAAGTGGCGGGCAAGAACAATACGACGGGGGCATAGCAAGAGGCTTCCTGCCTAGTACGTGGTAAAATCTTCAAGCTGCATAAAATATGGAACCACTATAACGGACCTGGAGAGGCAGCAGAACTGCCACGATCTGGTTGGCCAATTTGAACTGAAGCCTAAAACCGTCACTGAGTCTTCGTGGCCTTGGGCTGTCGGGCGTGTGGCCAGGATCACGAAAAGTGTAAGTGGGGATGGTGAAGTGGGAGAATTTGCAGTTCGAATAAATAGTAGTTAGAAACCCAGAATCGCAGTGTGCATTGAAACTGGAGAGACTCACTAGTGTAACTGCTGGAGCGGGTCGGGTCTCTTTGGACAACCGCCTGCCAGTAAATTGGCCAGTAACCTATGATAAGGCATGTGAATATCATCCAAGGCTACGACGCTCATTGCCTCATACCAACGTAGAAACTGGCTTACCACCGAAGAAAAACGTAATCGCTTGCCAGAATATTGCTTTCATTTCGCTGGTAGGTTTTTTAGAATATATCACTGGTTTAGATTGCGTGAAAACTGTTACTAAACGGTCACGGATCTGGTTGAATCGTCTGTCAAACAGGCGCGTTGAGAAGCACGCATCCTGGCGTATATCATAATTGCCAGCCAGTCAATTGAATGCTACTGTAGAATGGTCAATTTTTTCACAACCGGGAGAGTTTGGTTTAACAACAACAAAACTGGTTATTGGAAAACGCTGTTGGTCGGTTTAAATGGCGCTCTGATAACTATGACAGCCCGAAGCACGTCATTTGCAAAGTTCTTTGCATTGTGTCGGGCTAGTGGGTGGGTATGAAAGGCGTACCATAGTTATTTATTTCTGGAGGAAAGCGACCTATGTTTTAATGAATCTTTGACCTCAGCGGTGTTGCGCTCAGAACGTGGAATCGCGCTGACCGGTGAATGGCAGCCATGCGAGTTCGATGTTGACGGTCAAATTCGTTATGTTCAATTCAGTTTTCAACCAAGTTTGTACGTATAATGACTTGGTTTGCTGTTGTGCGAGATGGATGGTCAGATTAAGACATTTAAAAGACAACATAAAAAGGACAGAGGGTTAATTGTTACGCCTTACTGGCTATGTGGCATCTTCATGTAAGTGAGCGGCACTGGCCATCGACGACAACGGACTGAGCTAGTACACTGAGGATTTTTCAATGTAGCCCATGTCTTTATCAGGAGCATCAACAGGTTGTTTAAACACTGAAGTGGCTATTCAGCCTTGCGTACTGGTGTTATCCTGCAAGCAAATCTGACTGGGCATTCTTCTGGCGGGCGAAGCCATGCCAGAGAAGTTGAAGGATGTATTCAGACTAATTACAGCTTATCTGTGTTAAGTAAACCCGGAGCACTAGAAATCGGGGTCATGCTGATTTTTCAGTGCCTCCACAGTCCCACAGCTTCCAGTGACCAACGAAACTTAGTCGTTTGTTGTGTTATGCACATAAATTCTTCCCTATTTTCCTTTATTCAAAAAATACCAAACATAAAATGACGAATCACAAACCAGAGCGGAGGATAATGCGGTCTGTAAAACGCCTCAGCACACACAAAATAAATTTCTAATATTGTTCACATTATGACCCCTCAGACTAGGCGATCAAGAAAACAAGGGCAGTTGATAAATTGTGGTCCAGGTGCAGAGGTTTTGGCTCAAAAACCTCCCTAGGGAAGCATTACACGGCTACACGGGGATCACTTTTGAATGTCAATACTGGGAGGTGAAGTGTGCCCACGCGCACCTTCACAGACGCAACAATACTTCAACCTTATGGAAAAAATGCCGCACACGGGAAAGGTTTTACAAACGCTGTCACCATAAAGAGGGGTACGCCAACCATTATGCTACCCTCGCAGGATCGATTTTATCATGTAATCTGTAGCCGCTTTTAGGTTTGCAGCAACAGATAAAAATCCGGATTGTAAACTGGTTTGAATGGGTCCTGTGCTTAGAGAGCTAGACAAAACTAAATTTCTCCCCATTGTGTACCCTTATCATTGAAGATGATTGATACTTAGCCTTTTGGCTCCTTAGTATGGAGCGCTAACCCATTCATCTGTCAACAAAGTGGGTGGGTTCTTCAGTCAGAGTGTGAACAGTTTCAAGCATCTATGATTCGCATCATTGCCATCAGCTTTGTTTGGGGCGTGAGACGCACGATGTGAAGCATCGAAATTCTGAGGATGATTTTCGCTCCTTTGTTGCCTGTCTCAACGGCACAAGTGGTGCAAGTGGCAGGTATGGCCTATATTTATTTGATAGGAGACGGTTTGTCGAATTTGAGATGAGGTGATTATACGTCGGCAGAAGGCCGGACAACTGAACCCTCGAAGCGCAGTCCGAAAGATTCTTAAGAACAATGAATAAAAATTACCATCGTATTTACCTCTATTTTCTGTAGTTGGTCTTTTGCAGTGATTTGAGGTAGTAGAATCCGTCCATACCGAAAACTTTCATTTTAGGTTATGCACACTACTCAAAGAGATGCCCTACGGTTTTTGGAACTCCAATGTGCTTCTCTAATCTGCGTATTGAAAAGGTCTTCTGTCCCCAGATGGTGAGCCTTTTTTCAAACATACCAGGCAAAGTTCAGGGAAACCTATGCCACAATCGATTATGGTGTAAACAACTACGACGCCTTGGAAAAACTGACAGTCACGAACAGAAATGCGAAAGAAATGGCCGCTGACAATAGGAAAACTTTGGTTCCGTGATTTCTCTATCGTACACACGACGGTGCTTTCTGCGTCCAAATATGGTACTACTAGAGAACAGTTATCTGTTCTTGTAAAGTTGAAGAGGATCCTAGGCAGTACCATTATTTACGGAGTCAAATATGCACGGGCGAAGCGGATATGCCCTTATATAACTAGCACTACGTGTACGATGAAGTCTGCAGCCATTACAGCTACATATGAGCTGTTCTAGTAGATAAAAAACGAGGTAGGTTTCCATAAACCTTACTTCTCGAAAAACTGGCTTACAGCCGGCCGGCGCACAAGTAAGCGCCATGAAAAGAGCTGAACCGTGCGCCACAGATTCATCCACTTAAGGGTAACCAACTGAACAAAATATCACAGCTTATAAACCGAGGCATGTCGCATTACCTGCATGTCGCTGCATAGGCTGCGGAACCACCCAAAGTGAGTGGTTGGTGTGAGGGTGAAGTCGCAGTCAGCTGGGTTATTGTACTTTGCTCGTGTATCAGGATTTCCGAAGTGCAGTAAGCTTTCACCTGTAAGGTAGCGATAGAATGAGCAGGGACATCTTGCAGAATAATTGGCTTAACAACTCTGGCGTAAAAGGCTGAGAATATGGAGATAGTAAGGGGGTCTCATTCGTTGCGATAACGCCCTTAAGACACACGGATGACTTCAAGAGTAAACATGTTGAGAATTTCAGCGATATAAGCCCCCCAGTACGGATGTCCATTACGTGGGTGGGTTCTTTTCGTGAAGGAGTGCAGGTTACTCCCCTCTATAAAACGCTAGACGTGTCATCAAAGGTTCTGCGGGATTTTATTTAAAGAACTTTGGGCAAATCCTGAGTGAGGTGCACTTGTGAAATTCAATCACATTCAGTTACGCAAGAAGGTAGCGTATGCACTGTGTGCACATTCAATGCGTATTACGAAGTTCTTTGAAGAATACTTACTCAAAGACAGATTTGGGTCACCTTGATGAGGTACACGGACGTCATTTTGGAGGCTGATTATTCTAGAGAACCATCGAGGATTTAGTTGTTGGTAGTTCCGCCGCCAAACCCTACACCAGGACGTCAGTTGAAGTGTTGTACCAGTAGAGATTTGCTCGCCAAAAATTCTGGTTCATGAAAAACCATTGCACATTACAAAATTCACTAATTCTGCTGCGGAAGTGCTCCTTATGTGGCCGGTTCTTCGGGAGAAAAGTCTCTTTCAGCAAATTTGTGGTGAATATTGACCAATTTGTGCCACGCTTGGATTCTCGGCTCGACCGCGGATGTTATATTATGCTTACCTTGCGAAGGTGACATCGAATACCCATTACCGACTGCAGCGAAAAGCAGAACCTCAGAGATGTTGAGATTCATTGATTGGGACACTTCGTCGTCGCTTTTGGACAGGCTCTTTCGGGAGCGGAGGTTTTTGGTGCCCACGTTCGCGCCGCAACCTAAGCGGTTTTATTTTTGTTCCAGTTTAGCTTCCTCCAGGCGGTTTCGACGCGCACACTCACCTTATTTTTCCCCCGGGTATGCAGCCAGACTTAAGCGCTCAACCGAACATAGAAGTGTAAAATTGGTGGTTCCAATCAGTTCAAACATTTCGCTTTGGGTTACATCTGCGTGTACATATGTGGAAGCTTTCCGACCGGTTCCACTTACCCGTAGCCCTCGTGCAAGAAAATCGGTCGCTTTTGGTTGTTACATAGTTTAACCCCCAGTCTGCCAGTTCCACTACCTGATAAAATATCTGGTAGCCGTAAGTCATTACTGCATAGGCCAGGGATAAAACTGTTTGACTTTTTGCCATCCCGCAAATTCAATAGCACGCAAGAGGATAAGAAAATCTTGTGGTACTTCCTGTGCGAATGTCCCCGGGACATCCTGAAACCGTGTGTTGCATGCGCCCACCACTCCTCCGAAATTATGAGTGATTCACTCTGTGTCGGGGTTCTTTGGCTAGTCTCTACATACAGCGAACCAACTAGAAGAATGAAATCGGCGGTTGTCGCTGCCACCGCCGACTTACCAATGGGTGAAAACAAATCGTTCTGTAGACATTCACAGTATCTTATTGAGCATCTTCCATGACTCAGCACGCCCCCCTTTATGACGGAATTATTTCAGCTGCTTCTTGGTCAATGCCCGTCCTTTTGGGCCAAATGTGAGGGCCATTTCTTTAAAACTACACCGTTTGGCCGCATCTACTCACCTGTCATAGTTTTCTCCACGCTTTTCCTCACGAGGCAACATGACGACTTAGGCGACGCAAAACTTTACTATTGCCAGATCGTCATGTTAACATGTGGGCGTAACCACTCATTATGAAAGCTCGTCACTCCTCTCACGGCACCCAAATGAATAATGTTCTTTAAAGTGCCAGGAAAGGCATCATTCCTCCTACATGTTTTTGAAATATGGTACTTTTGCTTTGATACCTCATCCACTCACCTACGTAACCTTCGTTGCTTGCTATTCTAGGCCAAAATATAGGTGCTAATTCTAGCAAATTGTGCTACCGCTTTTTCATTGTTTGTATTTCGGAGCACAGATTCTGGCTGTGACTGTCTTTCTGCTTCACCTGAATGACAGTAGCTCCGCTTACCAACCAAACTCAGCCCACAGTGGACTCTAAAACATCCTCGCTCCTTGCGCTGTCTTACCTTTCTACAATTTCTGGACTAATTCCAAAACCTCCAAACGGCAGCGATAAGCCCAAGTACCCCAACCACCTCCTCCGTTTAGGAAGCTGTTCACAAATCAAACTATGGGTCGCAACTGCATTACCGCGACTGACATATCCAACCTAATGGTCTGTTTGCACTTTACGCATCTTCCCGCTATACCTGTTTTTGCGCACACAAAACCGCTTGGATCCGCTCAATCTGTGCTTCAACTCAAAATTAAAGGGTAATTCGGTGCACCGTATTGTTGTTTTGCACGAGTCTGCTCGCTGTTTGCAAAGTGGCCATCTAGTTTTACGCAGTACCAGAATTTTGCCCTTTTCATTAGCTATGACGAAAGACGTTTTACACTTCGCAAAACTTGGGACTTAAATTGTCGTCGACTTCGCCCACATTTACAGAAGTCCAATTTGTCCTCTGCATTGTTTGACTGCGGCACGTCAACTTAATTGCACTATTCGTGGATTAGACAAATACCCCAGCTACTTAGACGCACCTTAATTATACAGCGTTTATCACCTTCAGTTGAAGACTAAAAAGCCACATCTTTAACATGCCTCCCTAATACTATTTTATAATATTAATAATGTTTATTCCCAACTTGTGGACGGCATGCCGTCAGGCATGATCATCAAGTTACAGTCCGAATAAAGGCATGACTGGCGGAGATTGTAGGTACAGCGGTTTTGGGAAAAGGGACATTGTCAAAGGCGGGGGGCGTTATCCGATGTAGACGTGGTCATCACTAAACCGGCACGGGCAGGGAGGCACAGTTACTATGCTTTTTTGGAGAGAACATCGAGCAAGGTCAGGTCGGTAGGATTTGAAGGTGGCGAGCAAAAACAAAGCGAGGGAGGGCAAAACAAGAGGCTTCCTGTTTGACACATGACAAGAAGAGTGTAAATGGTTGAAAATGAGGAACCAGAACATCAGATCTGGTGAAGCAGCAGA
>SJOL01002839.1:69834-158115 GCA_004794785.1 Opisthorchis felineus | reverse complement strand
GGTTTTTTTCGGTCCAGTTGGGGATCCCTGTGGGTGTAGATTCATAGGCCAGGTGGAGTGAATAACAGCCAACCAGGTCATCCATGCCTGCTATGGTCGGAGTTCTAAGCTTGGGAAGACAAGGGAATGGGATGAGGTTAGCAAAGCATGGTGAGTTTGAGGAGACATCAGATGGGATAATGTGCATTAATATATATATATATATATATATATGTATCACTGTCCATTTTCCGCTCCGTGGCTGCATCCTTCCATCACCTAGTTGTATCGTTTATATTTCACGTTCGCCTTTGCTCCGGTGCCCACCGCACTCTCAGGTTGTAAAAATTGGGCCTGCCACGTCAGACTCATCCTAATTTTTACTTAAACTTTCTTATTTTTACATATCTACATTTGTCAGCGTTTTTAGGCGCCCACAACCGGCAAGTTTTGTGCTCTTCCTCTGACTGCCGCTGTAACTGTCCTTTGTCACCGGTTTTGTCACCCATCAGTTAAGGGAAATATCATCATCATCTTCGTTAAATAAGTGGTCACTGCGCAGTCTTCTTCCATCAAGGTTCCAAAAGGGCACCAAATGATCACATCGAAGCAAATTTTGTATTTACACGCAAAGCCAGCAAAAGACAGCCACGGCATTTTATGTTACGGGTGGCATTACCGCCATCGTTGTGTGTGAACTTTAAAATAGGGCGATATTAAGCGAACCAGACAAACCTGGAATGTTGAGCACGCATTCTGACAGCAGAAAGTAAGGAAAGCATCTCTTGCCAAATCCAGTTTCACCAAGGAGGGCAGAGATATTTTACAGTTGCCTCTGAAATCTTGTGTACATCTATACTGTGGCTAAAATTTAAACCACCGACTGTTTTTGACAGATGGTTAACAACGAGGGGTTGATTACCTGCAACACGTTACTGAAAACTGAAACACCGTTGTATTAAGAGCGGTAGTTTGTGGCCTGGGAGTTCGGAGAAGTCTTTATAACTCTGATGATCAACATCAGTCGTACGTGTTCACCGGTGGTACGTTGAAAACTGGTTACGTTTTTTGACCGTGCAAATATGTGAACGAATCCCGTCACTGTTTTAATCATGTGGAGTTAACTCGCGTCCTTTGGTTGAATTTTTTACTCCAATATAACATTTGCAAGAAAACCTCTGTCTGACTGCCATCCATTTCTGCGGTGCACCCACCAGTATAAATCATGCGCTAGATCATTACAGCCTTCTCTTCGCTAAAAACATTCGTGGACTGCAACGGATTTGGACAGACTGGAATTGTATCGAATGTAAGCCGTGGAATGCAGTGTCACATTTGCCAAACTTACTTTCATCTCAAGTGTGCTTGGTTGCAAGATGACTAGACAGGCCGAGCGTCCAACTCTCTTGGTCTCTTTATCTGCGCCAACTGCCTCTAACATACAGGTGTTATGTTTTCCTTAAATAACAAGCCACTTGTCGATAATGAAGTCAAATCCCTACTTCTAAGTAGAAGAGGTCAGTGCGGACCTTCTATTTCAATCGTGACACTCGAGTAAGAACCGGTGCATCTTTCATTGGCATTTTAAGATGCTTGCATTGGGAACGCAGCTGCCTGGGCGAACGTCGGCTGCAAACTCTCTCTCTAAACCAGCAGATGGCGCTTTCCATTCCTGGCTCTTTTTCGTTAAGAAAATGATTCAGCTCTCTGACGCGGCACTCTGGACGGCCACAGCATCTCTAGCGGGCAGCCACATGATGAAGCCCAGTCCGGTCATCTGAGAGTAGTTTCCCAGGCCAAGCAAGAAAACTGGCAAAAGAACTCTTTGGTGGTGTCGTAACAAACTATAAATATGCATCACTTTAATCCTAATGGTTACTCGAAAATTCAAGCGAGCGAACAACTGGGCTTTAAGCCATTCTTATCTGCCCAAGTGCCGTACAGTGGACCTTAGAGCGGGGCGTGAGTACGCAACAAACCTTCCTATAAATTAAGCGCATATCCAAAAATTACACCCAAGAGGTTCGAAAACTAGAGGGGAGGCTCAAAACAAGCTTCCGCTTAACAACGAAATCAGCCAATTCCAAAGCTTTGACCGGCCCGTTGGTAGTTACGAAATTTTGTGCTGTCAAAAATGCGCGGTTGCAATCTGCCGCGATCCCAGATTGCAGCTTTCACTCAACCGTCGTAGACCATTCAACTACCAACAACAATGACGCTCGGCGTGAAGCAAGCCTTTCAACGACGGAGCGTCCAACACATGTGGAATCATGGTAAATTATCTCTCTAGCCTACGTTAAAGGTGCAGCGGGAAATTTTGCACCGAAATCAAAAGGTCTAAACAGGATTGGGTCAGCCGTGCAGAACCAAGTAAAGAAGCGTATGAGCAGATCAGCTGCGAGCGTAGACCTCGACTTCAAGGACTGCTGCGAGAGCCTCACAACCACTGAAAACGCGAGGCTATCAGCCTTCAGCTCTACTCCGTCAAGACTGTCTGTTAGCAGAGCCGGTCGCCAAACATGACCCTGAATTTCGAAGCCACGAATCTGACAACGCTGCATCATGAAATTTTACTTACACCAAGTTGGTCATGCTGATCGCGGACGACAGAAACACAAAAGGAAAGCGGCCGCGATCAAATAAGCCACGTAAACCTTGCTTCATTGATAAGCTGCTTGCTTCATTCAATGTGCTGTCCTACGCGGAAACGAGTCTCTTGGGTGTGCCACCAAAAGGAACACCCCTTAATGATGCCATCCAGCGCACAAGCCATTCAACTGGGGCACACGGAGAAAACCCGAAAACCCAAGAAATCAAATGGAGACGTGTTTCATCCGGATTCTTAAACAACAGGTAATCTAGGCGTACAAACTTTCGCAGTGCGAGAGCTACAAGCTGCAGCCATAAAAAAATTTTGTCCACGAGGGAAAAACTACGTTCCACAAAGAAAACGGGCCTGTGCAAACCGGGCTCTGAGGGGTAAATTACCTTGCAGAAAACAGCAAGCTTCGGAATCACACGGCGAGGAAACGGACAAGTACTCCGCAGTGGCCCCTTTGAGGACTTGGACTCATACCCGGCGTAGTACCAATAAATCTTCAGCCATATCTTATAGAACATCGCTCTGCTCCCTACATTACAATAACCATCATTACAATACCTTTGGATGCAGCAGGGATAGTGCAAAAGTGCTTGCGCACAAACTGTCTCAGTCTTTTCAACAAACTTCGCGATATTCAACAGTCGGCTTACTTGAAGCAGCTGTCCATAATTGCACTTAGAGCAGTCTGGCTCACACCAGAAGTCGCTGATGCTGCTCCATTTTTTAAGCTGACTCAAAATGCAGGGGGTGGGTTGCCCTGTACACGCATATGACTCTGTCTACATCCATTGTCCTCTCCGAAACAACTCGCACCCTTTTGTGATGCACTGTGGATTCAAACCCCATAATATTCACAAAACTGAAGCAGTGCTTGTTCCAAAGGGAGCAGAGCGCAGTCAAACTCAGGAGGATTCGGCGTCTTCTGGTAATGGGGTCATAATTTTCCACCAATACACAGAAGGTGGGCTGGCATTTCGTAAGATGCGGAAGCGATGTAAGTCAGAACCCGCCGACGGTGCATACAAAAACAGCACACAATACCAGACCTCACCCGGCAAAAGAAAAAGGAAATATTTAATTTAAACAGAGAGCGCCGAGGAAAAAAGTGGACAGCCACCTGCACAAGAGAGAGAAACGAAAAACCCACGAGTAGCAACAGTGGCATCTGGAGCCCACAAAGAAAAATACGCAGCCTTGTGTTCTGGTCCAAGCAATCTCACCGCATCGGTGCCGAGCAGAGTCGTTCGGCGGCTCACTTGGACCCAAAAAGTCATCGCACCCACCAGGTACCGAGCAAGCCGACGACTATTGCTGTTAGATTTGGTTACCACCAAAGAAAGAAACTTGGTTGATCAAAAGTTAAGTAAAGCTCCTGCGGGACATCGTGACCAGTGTGTGCTTACGTTTGATTTCGACTACAACCGTGCTAGAACTCCGGAACAACGTGCGTGGATTTGAAACTTCTGCCGTACAGACCTCCCAGAAAAGACCAGGATAATTGAACAATTTAAGCTGGGACCAACAATGGTCGGAGAGTTATACAGGATGTTTCTCCCAAAAACTCATGACGCTATGAAAATTTCCCTTAAAAAACTAGCGCGAAGTTGATTGGACCAAAGCAATCCCAAAGGATCTGCCGTATTCTGGAAAAACGGTTACAACTATTTTTCTAAAGGATAACTACAGGTGACACAGAAGCCGAGCTGACATTCCGTAAAATGCGGAACCACTGTAAATCAGAAATCCGTTAATGGAACATGCGAACACAAACCACGATGCTGGACCTCGCACGGAAAAACAAAAATGTGCTATTTAAGTACGTTGGACACCACCGGAGAAATAACCGAACCACAGGAAAGGGATACCCATAAGTTACCCAATAGTGGTGTCCGAAGTCTACAGTGAGCACTATGCAGGCCTTTATTCTGCACCAGCGAACTCGTCACATCCAATCTCGTCAAGACTTAACTACGAACGACCTCCAACCAAGTTGATATTCGCGGGAAGGATATTCGTCCTCTGTTGCACGGGACGTTGAAGCGAGGCGATTTCCATCCAGTGAGCCTGAAGGGAACGTCACTCACACTGGGAAAGCATTCTTACCTGGTCCTTCTTCAGTCACTCGACGTAGGCAACCTTCCCTCTGCTCAGAAGGAAGCGATCGTCAAACCAATCTACAAACCGCTTATCCCCTGACAGCTGTGAACCTATTAGTCTCGATAGCACACAGCGCAGTTTAATGGAACGCATTCCGAAACGGGTCTTTTTAATCACCTAACGACCAAAAATCAGTTATTTCTCCTGCGTTACGAAAATGCCCGTACTTCTGGGCATCTCTACCCGACCGATGGATGAAGAACTTATTTCACACGCCATATTTTTTGACTTCTGAAGACCATTCGATCAAGATTCACACATTCTGCTGCTCCACAAACCCGACCTTTACTGGATTTACTGAGAAATTCTCCAATGGATTGAAGATTTATTTTCAAGTAAAACACTCTTCTTCTCCAGCACCTATCATCACGGGGATTTCTAGAGCACCGCCTCTGGACTACTATTTCTGATGTCAACAAGTTTCCATATGAGTTTTAGGTTAGTGGTTACGTACTTACGGAGCACTTTAATCTCACTCTCCCAAAGATAGTACCCTCCGGGTGAACTCCCACTCGGTGAAGCATCAGTCAATGGACTGCCCCTTTCTCTGAATCACGAAATGTGTGTCCATATGTTGTCCAGAGGAGAAAAAGTAAACGCATTTGTCATGCATGTTAAGAATGCACCAGAACACATTCCAAAAGTGAACCACAAAAAGGATTTATGTATCTGAATCTCATCAAACATGTCCTCCAGTCAACATGAATAATCGGCTCAAATGGCATTCACCGCTCTACGATGATTCGGCGCACGTTCCCCCGTATTACCCTAATGGACATCCAGGTATTCATTGGGGCCTAAGTCAGACCGCTCCTTGAATATACTAACCAGATTATCTAATCAGTATGCAAGAATGATGTAACCAACTTCGGACATATCCAGCTCAGTCCTAGGGAAATGCTTGCTGGTCTCAAATCCGTTGATTTTAAAACGCATCCAGAGGTTCTTGAACACTTTCCTCAATGTATCGTTGCCCCTAGGAAACCTGATCACTAATGGTGTCCATAAGAATCGTCCGACAGCCTAAAATAAACACGGCTCACCCCACTGCGGAAAAGGTCTAGCCTTTTGAGAAAGGTGGTTGGCGGTACGTATCAGGCAAAATCCTTGATAATGGATGAGGGGGTGACACAGATGTCAGCAACCCATATTTAGCCCAGTCGTTATTTTGTGACTATTTTTTCATACGTGAAATCGTCGGGAAGGACGTAAATTTCATTGAAGATCCGTACATTACGGTTGTGGATACTAACTTCAAAATCCGACCCCCCAACAATCTCTGCTAACTTACATGTAACCTCCACACTGACATAAGATCGAAGACATGAACGATGGAACTTGGATTAAATCGCTCATTGTTGCAGGCCGACGGATGACGTGCAACAGTTGTCAACGTAAACCGAAGACCACGTAGAATGCATAAACTAAGGCGGTTGAACCATATTTTTGCTTTTTTTTCAGGCTTTCTGCCAATAGAACGTACAAAGACGAACTAGCAATTTCTTGCCTCGCAAACAGAACCAGTTACTGAGGCACGACAGGTATGCTTCGTTGGTTGTAACTTCCTCTCCGTTATGTTGTTACCTGCTACGTTCGGGTTGTAACGACACTATCATGCCTCAATCAGCATGCTCCCTACAAGTTGGGAAATAAACCACTGTTTATGACACAGTCCCGTTTCCGCGCAATCTCCTGTACCCACAAACCCCGCCAGCCATGCTTCTATTCTGACTGTAACAATATAATCATGCCCGACGCATGCCACCATACCAGTTGTGAATAAACATTATTATTAGTAGTATTAAGATAACTTCACTTTCTTCACGGAATCAACGCCCTCCCCAAGCTTCGTGAGTCGGATTTGTTCATTACCCCGGAAGGCAATGTTAAAAACGGCGTGGCACGGCTCTTTAAGTACTGAGTACCAGGCGGTAAGCTTATCAGTGGGCAGACTAAGATAAAAGAATCATCTAAAAGTGTCTTGCACTGGGTTCTAGGTGCAGCAAAAGCAACCGTAGTGAGAACGTTATTCCACGCACCAACGATCCTGAATGAGAAACTGATATCCAATAAAAAAAGTGTCCTCTGAGCTCGAAAGTTTTTCGTATCACAGCCGTGTACTAGTTTAGTCAACGGTGAAAAAATGGTTAGTCAAACCCTGTCCAACCAGGGAGTAGTGAGTATTAGGTCCACTCAGAGGCGACGATACCACACAAGAAGCTTTCAAACACCCCGAGTGAAATTTCATGATAAAAGAATTACAAACGGCAGCAATTTTCATAGCAGCTTGTTGGTCACGCTCCATTAGGGTTATGTTTTTCCTGCGTCCTGAATAGAAAACTTGAATGTAATATTCAAAAATCTGTCTGACGTAGGCTGCATATATTATGTGGAAGAACATGCACGTAATGCGGGAAAACAGGGGCCTGGATCACCCGTAGAACTAGAAATGCCGATTTTCCATTGTGAAGTGAGAAGAACATTTTCGAAGGGAGCCCCCAGTGTATTGTTAGTGGGACCAATAGGTTCACAGCTGTCAGGGGATAAGCGGTTTGTAGATTGGTTTGACGATCGCTTCCTTCTGAGCAGAGGGAAGGTTGCCTACGTCGAGTGACTGAAGAAGGACCAGGTAAGAATGCTTTCCCAGTGTGAGTGACGTTCCCTTCAGGCTCACTGGATGGAAATCGCCTCGCTTCAACGTCCCGTGCAACAGAGGACGAATATCCTTCCCGCGAATATCAACTTGGTTGGAGGTCGTTCGTAGTTAAGTCTTGACGAGATTGGATGTGACGAGTTCGCTGGTGCAGAATAAAGGCCTGCATAGTGCTCACTGTAGACTTCGGACACCACTATTGGGTAACTTATGGGTATCCCTTTCCTGTGGTTCGGTTATTTCTCCGGTGGTGTCCAACGTACTTAAATAGCACATTTTTGTTTTTCCGTGCGAGGTCCAGCATCGTGGTTTGTGTTCGCATGTTCCATTAACGGATTTCTGATTTACAGTGGTTCCGCATTTTACGGAATGTCAGCTCGGCTTCTGTGTCACCTGTAGTTATTTTTGGGGACATAGTTGGTTCTTTCTTCCTAGAATTCGCCAAATCCTTTACAGTAGCTTCGTGCTCGTTCGACTGCGTTTTGTTTTCTTTGGGACAACCTGGTTTTCGGTTTTGTGAACCTGTCGATCCATGATCTTGTATATAGCGTCCGCTTATTCTGTTCCTGGATACTTCGAGGAATGTATAATTTGGATAGATGAAAAATATCACTTGGACATATATAGATGCACCACCGAAATTTCACAGGAGGCCCCGGCTAAACCCCTCACAACACCGATAATATTTGTCTAGCGGAAGCGAACATGCGCGAGCTCTTTTGTAGTGCAGGAGAGTAACTTCATGAAGTGTAGTTCACAGCTGCGTAGCTCATGCTTAATTTGCCGTGTACTCAGTTAAGGTTCGTAATCTTTAAACTTACTCATTCAACAAGCCAACGGGAGAGGATTTTAAGATGTCGAACATGCATGGTAGCTGTTTGCGTAACGTAAATGCATGACCCTGTGATGCTGTCTTCTCCAAACTGTCCACTTTTAGGATCAAGGAATGGTCGCAATTTTTTCCGTCAGACCTGGGCAAAAGTGGCTTTTTGTATAAATAGTTCATTACTGGGTGCTCAAACTATTGCCAGAACGACGCATACTGTCGAAAACATCAACGATCAAAACGCCTAATAAAATGTGATTTTTGATCTTTTTCCTGTTGTACGATCGACTTCACCTAACTGAGTGGAATGGGCGGTACGCGTCTCGCAGAATGACTTGTTATCATGAGCCTCTCACCCCATGTTAGTCGTGCACGTCAGCCTTGTCCATTTAGATGGACGACGGGAGCTAAACTCGTCGCGTTTAACTCGTCTACTGTTCGAACTTAACCAACAGATTGAGGTTATTCTCTTATTTTGTGTTGTGTTTGATGACACCTCTTACACTCGACCGCTCACGACAAACGTCTGTGACAACATTTCACGTGAAATTTTCCGTTTGCTGAATAAGTGATGAATAACACAATATGTACTGGGTTGCACTGCTGTTAATAACTACTTGCTGGTCGATACAAAACACTTTCTAGAGAAAAGCAAACCTGCAGCTTTGGGCCGCATAAGATTTGTGGCAGCGATGTTAGCGCTTATGTCCCGGAAACATTAAGTTTCCGCACCTTCGCTACTTCAGTTATTTTCGGTTTGAATCAATAGTGAGAAATTCTGATCACAAGGCGCAGATTCTAATAATGAAATGAGTTTCTGTGGTTGATCCAATTCTAGTTCATTGTTTCCAGGGCCTGGAGATACAAACAAAAAGGGTGCGAGGAAATCTGCATGAAAGGGTTTGGTGAAATAAAAACCGTGAGCTTAGAGTAATATGATGGGATCTTGTATTACACGTAGAAAGTCGACGCTAACGTACAATAAATATCATATGATTGACACCGGCGGTGTTTGGCTAGCGCCTGAAAATGTTTACAGAGCTGACATGGAAAAGATCCGGGGAATGTCCAGCAAGAAACTGATTACCAGACCTCGCTTAACATTTTATAAAAAGGCCTGTCTAACGGAGAGTGGTTGGCGGATATATGTCGATATATCTATAGATAGAAAAATATGATTCAAGCAACCAAAGGATTCATAAGGTGTCAAATAACACTAAAGCACACGGCACTGACTTTAAATACAGATTTAAATATCTGAAACCATAGGTGTAGGCGAGCTTGGAGGTGGTAGCGCTTCTATAGGCAGGGTTTGGAAGTCAAAGCACATACAAAACTTTGAGGAGGATGATCAGGTAGCCGAAAATGAAAGGCAGTTCAAAGGCATAAATCAGTCGGTAGTTCACAAAAGGACCCCCTCCTACCTAGAGGTTTGGCGGGTGACACTCACTAATCTTTTTTACAAATGCATGCGTACGTGGTAGACGACATACCAGGAAGGAAATCAGAGGAAGAAAAAAGGAAGTGCAGCTGTGAGTGCGAAAGCAGCAGCACAGAGCAAAGATTAGGATGTCAATGTCATCATGGCCTCAGTAATGGATATATCCTTTTTTCCTGCTTCGTCCCAAAAGAAAGGTTATTATTCTCTATCCTCAGTACATCGGCCAGGGAGTTGGGTTAGGTACAATGGGCTACTTAGCTGACAGTCCAGATAAATTCGCTGCTGATACAGAAAAATGCCGGGTGTTCAACCTATTTCGAGTGAATTGTTGAAGTAGGAGTGACCGCAAGACTATCTTCTCGACCAGGGAGATTATACATCACACCGAGTGCACAGGGCACTGCTAAAGAGTGTCCTATTTACCAGGCCTTACCTGACCAGGTTATCAGAAAAGTTAGTGTTTAGTATGTTTGAAAGCATGAGCTTAAGCACAAAATGACCGAAAGTGATAGTACCCGGAGACAAGCGGTCAGCATCCGTGATATTCATGGCATAAATCTCTCGTAGCGTCGCGGTAAGCGCTTCGGCAGAAAAATACTGAAGGTGAAGCTAGAACAAGAAAGCTCCGGAAATGAATAAAACTCTGTGATACTCTTTGAAATTTTTCAGACCAACTTTATTTTTGAAGACCTAGAATACCAAAACAAGAGGTGTACATCATATAAAGTGGTGTGAATTATTAGGCTTACAATCTTTGTACGACAGTGTAACACTTCTTGGGGGTTACGGATGCAGCTTATCGGGCGACAGCTGGTGAACAGGCGGTTATTTCGTAGCCTAATAAAGGGGTACAATGGACTCATAAGGAAAATGAATATAAGACTCTAGTATAAAGTTGTGTGACTTAGATGATGTCAATAAACAGTGGCCGTCCGCAGTTGGTCGCATCCAGTCTTGACTGCGTTGACTTGCACTCACTCCAAAAGCTTTAGGAGGACAATCTATCATATTCTTGAAATGGCACACACAAACATTGTGTAAGTCAATTACTGGACGTCTTTCGGGCGATCTTGTGGCGCACTACGAGTTCACGTGGAACAGAGTGTTGAGAATTGACGCTGTTTATGGCTCAACTCGTGGACTTGTTTTACGGAGCCGCTGCGGATAGCTCAAAGAGATATCCGGCTTCTGGGCATCAGCTGATTAATTGCAAATTGCTAGCACGTGGACGTTAAGAAGGCAACAGGCTGGGGCATTTGGTGCTTGGGAGCTCCTAAGGCGTATATTCCAGGACAACATGCATGATACTTATTCACCGTGTATCATTTTTGAGAAAAATTCGAGGCTCCGTTTAGCATGCTTATGACAAGGTATTTGGTTTTCTGTAGATGGACGAGTTCATGGGCATTTTGAAGCACGGCAAGATTCCATAGGGCCAACCACTCAGCCAAATCCTTGAGATGGTTTGGTCGATCGCAAAATGTCTAGCACAATATTTTTTAAAGGTCCCGCCCTCAGCCCTTCACGATGGAATTAGCGACAAGACAAAAGATTGTTGCGGACATTTGTGTAAACAAATATTAATAGGTATCAAAGTTCTTGGTTGTATTGTTTTTTAGATGCTCGTACAGCTAACGTCAGATTATCTAATTTAGGCAAAAGAATTTAGAGGCAGTGACAGATAATGTGTATTTATTAACTGCTATAACGCAATAGGCGGGTGTACTGGTGTCAACCATACTTGCAGAGTCAAATTTGGTGTAAAAGATGGAAAAGCTAAAAAGTGATCACGAATTTGGTGTTGCCGAGTAAATAACCAGAATTGCATGACTTGAAACAGGCTTATTAAAATTTTGGAAATTCACAAGCGTACCTTTTTTCACTTCGTCGTTTCACTGAATTGGATTCAGAGATTGCATTTTCTGGAGAATTATAACAAACGGTGGCAGTAGACATAAAGCTGGCTTTAGGATAACAAGAATCTATCAATATATCATCATCTCATCATCATCTCAAAACTTGGCTCAAGCGCCACAGCTGTTAGTATATACTAGCGTACAATACACCTGCTTTCGCTCAGCCTCCTTCAGCACTTGCAGCTGCTTACTCGAGCATACGTCACACAGATGAGGGATCACAGGTATAAGCCCAAATTATAGCAAATGGACGGACGGACTTTCATTCTTCTACTAACATTCAACGGGTAAAAAATAGACGGAAACAAACTCGTGGCGCATAGGATTTGAACCGACACGGTTGAATGATTCAAGTGCCCGTTCGACAAATATTTTATGATAGCCACTACTACAAAGCTGTTGAGACAAGCAGCTTGGAGCATTTCACGTGATCAAGGTGATGTGACGGTTTGTGTATCTCAGCGACCCATTGAACTATACTGGGGAGTGTTCGCGCGACACTCGTGGAGTCTCTCACACCAGGTTGGTCAAGGTTACAGGTCTGACAAACAGCCTCCTGGTCCTCCAGGTTGAGACTTGGAACATGTGCGGCGACGTTTTCCATAAAAATAATAATTTACTTGCATTTCCAGCCAAACACCGCTGCCTTGCGGTCAGGGTTTTGAGCCAAAAGCTTTGGTTGAGGACCCTAATAGTCTTTTTGTCTAAGTATGGGCGCCCTGACAGTATCCCAGCCCACGCACAACAGTGATACCTACATCTAACAGGAAACTCATGCCACATCGGCCGTCGCGTGGTGCCATCAACCGGGTCGCCTTACTCGCTGCATACAGCATGGCGGGTAAGCGAAAACAGGCTACTGCTGACGCCTTCCTTCTTTCTCTTTCACATATTTCTTCTTCTATCTCTTCTCAATCCATTATTAAGTCTACCCTTGTAGGCCCAGCACATAGGACTGATGACTCCGCACGTCTGGCATCGGTTTTGCGTGCAACATCTGCTCGTCAGATGGCGCGACATTCTCAGACATCTCCAAATCAATCTTCAAGCCTCGACACCCAGTTTATATGGCCGCCTCCAATGTCCGCACTGTGAAGCAAGCAGGACAACAAGCTGCTCTTGCTCTCACACTGGACCCGCTTGACATCGATGTGTGCGGTGTCTCAGAAACAGTAATTCAAAAAACAAGCACAGTAGTTGAGCTAACCACCCCTTTAGTCTCCACTTGCTTTCGGCTACGCACCTCCAGTCATCCAGAGGCTGCTGCTGCGGGATGTGCAGGGGTTGGTATCGTCCTATGTCACCAGGCGGAAGTATCCTTGCTTGACTGGATACTTGTTGATATTCGTCTCTGTGCAGTTCGTCTGGCAAAGTGTGTGGAGCAGTCTCACAAGCGGGAAGTTAACCGATGTCTGTTTATCGTGTCTGCTTACGCCGCAAATGACTTTAGCTCTGACGCCATCAAAGACAAATTTTATGACGCTCTGAGTGCCCCTTTGCTGCGAGCTAAAAGTTCAGATATCGTTGTGCTGGCCGGGGTCCTGCAATCACAAGTTGAGACTCAATTAGGAGGTCGACATGGACTGGACTCGGTACGTACGTACGATGATGATCGATTGCTTTAGCTGTGTTCAGACGGCAGGCTGTTTTTATGCAGTACTGACTTCCGAAATAACCGAATTCGTCTGGCCACATGGTGTCCTCCAACTGCATGCCGGCCACAAACTCAAATCGGTCACATTGTCATCAGTTGCCGATAGCGTAGATCAATAACTGGCTGCCGGTGGTTTTGGAACACATTTGTGGATTCCGACCAAGCATTCGTCCAGAGTTGCTTCTCTCTTCGTTTTCCAGGGCCGCGTAAGGTGCGAAAATATCGCCTGGCAACTGAGAGACTGGCAGATCCGGATGTTAGACGAACTTACCAGAATCGTCTTTTAGAGTCTCTTCCAAAGGCTCCACAGTCAGATGCGAACTCATACTGGGACGAGATTGCCATTGCTTCGCATAGCGCTGGGAGTTTCGCCTGTGGCATGGCACCACCAGGCACACTCAAGCACTTGATATCAGACCGAAAAGTGGCACTGATTAAGTCTCGGCGAAATATCCCAGCCTGTAGCGAACATAACTTGATGCGACGAATTACCAAACATCAAGTTGAAAGTGAGCGTGCGAGCCGACCATGAAGTATGGTGGACACAGAAAGCCGAGAAAATGGAAGAGGCCCAGAAAACCGGTAATGCCCGAAGATTATTCCAGTTGATCCGTGCGACCGGCCCCCGGAAACCACTTGTGAGCAAAAACATCAAGTATCAGAATGGAGTGACCATCTTTAGTGGAAAAGAACGCCTCTACCGGTGGGCCGAATACTTCAAACAGCAGCTATCGTGGCCACCAGCTGTCACTCATCTGGAGCCCACAGATTACGTAGAATCCTGGACGGAGAACGCTGAACATCTATGGCCTCGGAGGTTTTTGACTGCTTATGTTCTCTCAAGCAACTTCGAGCTTGTGGTTCCTGTGGCTTCCCACCTGCATTATTTAAAGATGAGGGTGAAATCCTCGGTCAGCGCTTGTCTGATCTGTTTGCCTGCATTTGGGAAAAGGAGACTGTGCCAGACAACTGGGGAGAGGCCCATTTTCAAAGAAGGAGGTTGTAGTGAGTGTGATGATCAAAGAAGCGTCAGCTTGACCTCATTCGTAACGAGACTATTGGCATCACTTGTCCTCCGTCACCTTATGGTGACCGGTGAAACACTGACACGAGAGCAGCAAGCGGGATTCCGGCCTGGTAGGGGTTTTGTTGACCAAATCTTCCCACTCCGTTAGGTTCTAGAACGACGCCATACGTACAAACGACACACGGTTTCAGTATTCTTGAATTTACAAGGCGTATTCGATTCGGATGACTGGTCTTTACCCTTTGCCACGTCTGCCCATTAAGGAATGACCCGGACGTTTGTAAAGGGAATAAGTTCTTTGTTCTCCGAGACTTTCGCGATTAGAGCAGGTACTTCCAGCGTCATCAACTGCAGTGGCTCTGTCATATTCTACACATGCCAAAACCACGATCTACCAAGACGAGTTTTGTTCTCCGTGCCTCCCTTAGAATCGCTCAAATCGGCAAAAAGTGTTGCTGGTGTAGTACGCCTTCCAGAATGGGTCCCCGTGACCTCACCTGCACTTGGCTGGACGTATCGGCAGAAATGACTACTAATCGATGTCAGTGGCATTCGTGCTATCAGTTTCTTCCCCGACTGCCTGATTCAGCGATTGGAGGTGTAGGCACTCCGAATGCTTGACACTGGCGAGCACTAGGTCCCATTCCTTGCCCACTATTTTTCTCTCCTCTTCACTGTAAACCTTTAAATATAATTAGATGAAGCTTATGGTTGTACGGCAGTGGAGCATCAGTGTCAACGCTGATGTTGCTGTCTCTGATGATGATGACGACTTTTCGACGTGTGGGAATATACGGAGGACTCTCCGAAGGCTTCCGTACATAAAGTGGCTTTTGTCAGGAGTGCCCACTTCCCATTCTTATTTAATTTCGTGGTCGATGAAATGCTGAAGCGAACGCTGGAAGGTCTTCGAAACCTCGGTATTCATATAGCCTCTGACGAAAACCTTGTCGATCTGCAATATGTAGAGGACATCCTTCTCGTCTTTGAAGGGGAGAAGAAGACACAGGTGTTTTTGGATGGATTGATCAAAGTCATCCCGTCCTTTAGTATATACTTTACACCCACAAAGTGTAAGGTCATGCCCCTAGACATGCAGTCATCGAACACGGCACTTACAATCCAGGGAGAGTCACTCGAATTTGTGGAGCGTTTTAAGTACCTTGGAAGTTGTATTACTTCTGATTGTAATGTGACAGATGAGGTCAGTGAACAAATCTCCAAGGTCCGGGTCGCGTTTGCTAATTTGAGACATCTATGGCGTCAAAGATGTCTGTCACAGAATCTCACGGAATGTGTTTATCAGGCTGCAGCGCGCACTGTGTTGTTGTATATGTGTGATACTTGGTCTGTTCGAGCAGCAGAAATGAGACGTCTTCAGTTTTTCGACAACCGACTCAGAACCATAGCCCGCGTGGATTGGCGTCGGAGAATCCTTCACCAGGCAATTAGAAAGCGAGTTTTTGGTTGTGCAACGGGGACTTCCATTGAGGAATGTGTCCAGGAACACAAGCTGCATTGGTTGGGCCATGTACTGCGCATGCCAAACCATCTTTTGCCGAAGAGAGTGCTTCTTTCGGTGCCTAATTAAGAGTGGCGGAAACAGAGAGGTGGCCAACCTTTGGCCTGACAGAGAGCTATGAAAGAGATTACGAAATTTTTGGGTGCTGGTGGTGTTACTTGCCTAATAGGATGGGGACCGCGTGATCTTCAGTGCTTCTGGTTGGAGACACTGCAGGATATGGCTGCTAATCGATGTCAGTGGCTTTTGTGTTGTCAGTTTCTATCCAGATTGCCTGAATGAGTGTCTGGTACTGCTGGCACCTCGGAATGATTGTATTAAGCTAGCACTAAGTTCCCTCCCCGTCCACCTTTATTCTGTTCATCACAAGTTATCTTTCAAATAAATCATTGTTGTACGGCAGCGAAGCACCGGTGTTGAACACTGATGTCTTGCTGTCAATAGTGCTGACGCTGATGATGATAAGATGGTGTGGGTCATCTAGCAATCAGGTTGTATATACTGTTTTTCCAAAGATGCCTACAGGTCTTTGATCATGGACACATACAGAAATGAATTTCAAATTCGGCATTTTGCTTCCCTTTACCTAATCAGTGTGTGTTCTTTGTAAATCTGGCATACCAGACAACATGCACTTTTAGACTTAGTTCTATGGAGTTTATCAAAAGGACCAGAACGTTCTAACAGGAAGGGTGGCATTCGCCTCCACCCTGCCGTCTACCTGCACTCCTCTATTTGGAATTATGTTGGGGCCAGATGACATCCAGATATGGTACGAAAATATTCTGTAAACTCAAAGTATCAGATGAATTCCTTTCAAACAATGTCGATGGGGCTTGAACCTGCGTAATTCCGAGCACTGTCTCACTTCACTCTGTCCTATAATAGGTCATTTTACAGCTCGCCCACCAGAAAGTACGTGATCATCGACTATAACTTCGTTCTCATTTTCAGCTATACAAAAACACCATAAGTTAAACACAGAAAATATAGGTCATAGAGACAATAACACATGACTTACTCTAAACTCCATCCAGATAGAAAAAGCACCAAATGAACCAAGTAATGTTATCTTGTGCCTAGATAGGCGCAAACGTATATTTCAGGGCAAGGCTGGTACGATACTGAACAGCAGAATTTTCAAACATTCTGGCTGATTTACTTCTTCGAGTAGCTTAACCAAGTCTACCATCAGTATTGGCGGCAAAGTGAATATGCGAATCAGTAAAGCCTCCGCACCCTCCAAAAATTCGGACTTTTGGGAATCCGAATTGCGACAGAGCGTCTAGCGTTGAATCAGGGTCGTGAAGCCTGGCCACTTATAATAAAAGTCAAAAGCGTATTGCTTGTTTTTTGTGATTGCTGACCTCGAAGCACTGCACACCTATGAAGGTTACGTCGGATGAAGAACAATGAATTACGAATAATATATCTTGGCAAAAATTAACGGCTTTTTTATCACCGAAATAATTTGACTGCAGCATCCAAGGGGGGCCACTATTATCCTGTTTAGCTCAGTTTCTTGGGCAAGCTGCATTTTAGAGAAAAACTATGGAGAGAGACGCATGGCCCGTAGAGGAAGCATAAAAAATTAGTGACTAACCTTGGAGTCATTGGAGTAGGTCTTCTGCAGGCTGGCCTATCAGAGTTCCACTTCGTTAGCCTTAAAAGGTACCGAACAGCATTAGACTACCAGACGGTCAGCTATGTTGATATCTTTCCTTTTCTTACGTATTAGCCAACGAACCTCTTGTATTTGATTTGCTTCACGTGCTCATAACCGTTTCACGATCCCAAACAATATGCTGTCCCACTTTTCCGGTGGCTAGAACCACTACGGTTATAGAACTGATCTGATACAAAAATCGTGGCAAATCACATTGAAAAGGCCTGTCGTACTCGAGCTATCTTTTTATTTACTTCTTCTGATCTAGCAGCGGCTTGTTAGTAACGTCAGTTATGCAAAACAATAGAGGTGATTGATCATATTTGACGGAGTCTTCGTTATTGTACCACTCAAGCTACTGAAACCAAATCCACTTTGCCTGACAATATCAACGTGAAATGATCTTGGAAGTCCGTGAAGTCGAACTTTTTGGATGCATTGTTTGTACTTGGTCCCGGCGCGTACATTGTTTTGAACCCATGTTAGCGTCAGGATTACTGCATGCTCTTCTGGAAAACCATGTGGTCACAAAGGTAATAAACCTGACCCCTTCAATCGAGCCAACAAATACCAACACCCCAGATTCAAACGTCAAATAAGCCTGTCGAAGTTGATGCGAGCACATCGATTGATCGAATTTATAGGCTGGCCGCACTGCAAGTTTAGAACTTGCTTGGTGAACCGTTGTGCACACAGTTTTGGTCAATTTAGATTCATCATCGCAAAAGATTTGCGGCTCTTATAACCCAGTAAGGTTTTTATTTTTTTCCCGTCAACTCGGTGGCCAGTAATCTAAAAGTATCGCATGACCGGAGAGAATGATGTGTGGACATTCTGCTAACTGAAATCAGTTCCTGTTTGTGTGTCAGGTATTTTGACAACTGTTCGAAAATTCGTTCATCTTGACTTCTGCTAAGTCTGTTAGCATAAATGCCACCGACTAACAAGATGAAAGTTAGGAATGTTGGCTCCACTAAGAAGATTATTTGGTCTTTAGCCGACGGCATGTTGAATCGTGGGGCAGGAAGTATCCAATTTTTACTCGGCATTGCAATATGTCATCAGAAAAATAAGTCATGTGAGAAGCTCTGTGAGCAAAACCGAGCGAATCGCTAGTAACTGCACAAAATTTAATAATGGCACCCGATTTATTGCCATAGTATACCACTCTGATAGAAAACTTTAACCGATGATACCATTCCACCTGATATTTCAGCAATGCAGATTTCTAGTCTTGTTTGCATGAAGGCAAAAAGATAGCTTTTCATCAAAGGGTATGAAGACGCGAAGCCAAAGGTGGAATACCAGGTTCTCTCCTACAGGATGAGCACACCGACAACTAAGGTGACAAAGATGGTCAAAAGGTTTTGCACGTTTTCACTGGACCTTTCGGCACAATTCACTTCGCCTCTACCCAACGGATTAACGATTAAAGGTTGTTTGAGTGAATACTGTGACCTCCACAGGAAGCCAATGATATCATCCGGGTACTCAGGACGAAGTAAAATGAACAGACGGAGTAAGTGGAGAATTGACAAACCCTGAAAGTTCAGTCTTGAAGTGGGCAATGTAATCGATCTGTGGCTTTGGGGCCAGCTAGAGCAGATGGCTGTTATACCAGCTGAGCTACCAAGTGCGCACACCTCATGATACCAAGGCCTAATAAGCTATGGAGGTCACGTGTGGGGCTCAGGCATCGCTTCACCTATATTCGAATGGGTGGCTTGATTCATCATATGTCAGGTTGAGATGCACGACTAGACTGTGGGATAAAGAACTTCGTCTGGTAATGTACTTGCCCCACCAACTGATAGCCAGTGATTCCTGTCAAACACAGGCATTTTTGTGCCAATCAAACTTGTACTCGTAACTCGCACTTTTGTATGCACCATCAAATTTCCCCTCCACTCTGCATCATAGGCCTCAGCATTGCTTTGATTCAGCAGCTTCAAAAGTTTAGAAATAGTTAGGGACGACACCAAACACTATCTAATGATATTCTACCCGTTTCAGATATACTGCTCCAAGTGCACACACACAAGTGAAGAAAAACTGTAACCATGGCTCTTGTTGGAACTAGGAAAAAATTTCCTCTGGGTGGAGACATTCATAGTATGAGCTTAACCGAAATTAAATCCAATGTTACCTCCATAAAGTAAGTTTATTACTCCGGACTATCATCCATTCTCAAAGTTCGATGGCTACTAGTTTGAAATTTGAAAATTTTATGTACCAAAGGCAAGTCGTGAAATTGGGATTAGACTCGGAAGTCGATCAAGGTTCACGTAGATCTTTATCTTTTGACGATTAATTGTTTCCGCAATGCAGCACTTGCTCTTGTTACATCCGGGCAGCATACCATTCGGATAAGAAGAACGAGCGGAACATTGGAACAGACTCGATACGTTCGGCTTAACGGTGAATATAAATGTATGATTGCACGAGAATATTTGGACGAGATGGCCAGAGACTCTGCTGAAACAAACCGCATTTGTGAATCTATTGTTAGTAACTACAAGGCAGGTGAAAGGAGTGTTTTCAATTGGACTATTTCATACCCCCTAGATAACAATGGAAGATTTGGATCTCAGCATGAAGTACCTGAAGAAGCAGAGGCATAGACTTCAGCAACGAGTGGTTCCATTGCTTCAGCATCGGGAAAAAACGATGGAAGCACACCACGCCTTCATGCATTTTTACAACATTGTTCTGAAAGACATGGTAGGTGCAGGATTCTACAACCAACGAAACCCCCCCCCAGTATTGGAAGATTTTAAATGTAAGACAAGAGGTTAATTCCATGCTCGGTCAAGTAATTACAGTGCCAACCCAAGGGGACCACAGACAAGTGCGGATTATTTGAAATATTCATGTAATCCAACTATTTATGATGCTGTTCGCCACACCATTTTTGACTATGGTCTGTGCACGTCGACTGCATTGGAGCACACAACGTGGGGCATGTCACTTTGGGTCTATCGGTTCCATGCTCAGTATGTTCTTCCCGATTAGTTACCAAATAACTTACCTACTCACTTGCTCACTTGCTTAATTACTTACCTTCACACTTTTTTTACTAATCAATTACTTATTCATTTATTTACTTTTACTTATTTTTACTTGTTTGTATTATTATTATTACTTATTTCACTTTTTATTACTTACTATTACTTGCTATTACTTACTATTACGTATTACTTATTTCATTTATTTACCCATTCACCTAATCACTCACTCACTCAGTCATTACTTCCTTACTTATTTGAACACTCAGCTAATAGCTCACTAACCAGCCTACTTGCTTGCTTATTACTCTTTCTGCACGCTAGTTCATTCTTACTTGCTTACTTTTGCGATAAGGTGTGTTACCCAGTGAGGACTCTGAGTGTCTTTTGGTTGTTTGCACGTGGTTAAAAGTGGTGCGTTCTCTGCAGCAGTTCGGTTTAACCTGTACATTTTGACCAGGTGTGATATTTAGATGATTACAGATAACGTATATAAGGACCTAAGCGTAGGCAATTCTTATTTCTGTATATGTTCGTCACCTCTGTTACAGTATGAAATGAGGGACAGGAAGGATCCCAACAAATAAGTTGGGTACTGGTCATACATGCAAGTTACGTTTCAACCCCCTGGAAGTTTGTTGTTCCCTCATGCTGAATTCAGACGACTCTGCTCACAGCAGTCATTTGAGTACCGTCCAGTCTTGTGAGCAAGCACTAGTCACAGAATAATGTGAACAGCAGCCAAATTTCCCCACAAACCTAAAGGACAACAAAGATTTGGGCCTTCCACACTCTACTGACTGGCGACTTTAAACCTCATTTGAACTCCTTGGGCACACCCATTTTGTTTGAGGTGAAGCTATTCACAGACTTAGTGCATGTTTTCCAAAGAAAAGCATTACAGACGGATGGACTTGGGTAGATGCGGTAACTCAACAAACTTAGGACGAAAAGTCACTGCCGCCCCACAAAGTGCTATTGGGCGACCTTCGTCAAATGCTTGCATCCGGCACCTTGCCACCAATGCTAACAGGATCATTTGGAGGGAACGCTGAATCGGTGACATTTATTTTGGTCAGAGGCATATTTTACCAGAAGAAGTCCGTCAACGGCTTGTTCATACCAGTGTCGAATCGCGGAAGGGACGATACGTATGTCGAACTAAGGTAGGCACTAAAGCAGCTCCACATCGGTATTGAGAACTGCCTTTTAAAACAGTCCAAATGAATTCTGGGAACTACCAAAGCTGGTTGACAAGGAAATACAAAGATGGTCTAGAATATTTTGGACAAAAACGTCCGGTGTCGTAATGTGTGCGCCTCTGAAGAACTACCAGGTAACAAAAGTCCTCAGTGGGTGCGCTGAAATGTGGTATCGCGCGCAAATTCTCACGAGTTCACAAGCAAGACTGGCTAATCGTGACAAGCCCAATGCAGTAAGTTCCTCTGGGCCTGGAGTGGATGACAGAGAATGGTATCTCGATCGTCTGACCACTGACCACAACATTTTGGAAGCTTAAGAAAAGTTCGGCATGCTTTCTAACCTTACTGACTGGACAGCTGGTGAGGCGCTAGCAGCAACATCGACTGACCCGTGGATGTCACACAGCACTCACGGTTGTAGTGGGAACCGATGCTACTTGAAACAAAAGAAATGTTGCGATAGTGTCGAGCACACAAAATGAGCCGGTTTTATCTGATACCAGACGATCGGGTACAGCTAGTGATGAAGTGCATTTACGATGGCAATCAGTCTAACATTACGGATGAGGGAGTTCAGTAATGCAACAATGCGTTTGAGAAATCGTGGCAAATTATCGATACTCAGGCAGGGTGAACAACACAGGCTGTGCATTTCTAAAGATGAATATTTTTCATATAGTGTTCCGCCCAAATCCTGTTATGAATACGAAGAAAATATGCGGAAAACTGTCCAGCAACAGAGAAAAATACGCATTGCTAGACTGGACACAGTAGTTGAAATTAAGGATATGCCATTCTGTCTCAACTTTACAGTTCGGTTTAGGCGTATCTGTAATTTTTATGAAACAGCCAGTAATCTTTTTGTATAAATCTACACGCTACTCTCCCCCAAGGTATGGTACAACTGAAACAAAGCCGGAAGAACAGAAAGCAATAAAGACTTCGCTATCCTTCTTAAACTAGTTGATAAGCGAATGGAAAAGTCAAGTCACTGTATTCAGAGAAAAATTACCACAGCTCTTTGTTTCGGGTAAAACAGTTGTTGATCTGTGGATTTTCAGCAGTATCTTACCTGGTATGCCATCCTTGCAATACCCTGCTTGGCTTCAACCAGATAGCATACTTAACTGAAAGCGAAAGCCCCCGCACTGTTTCAGTTATTATGTTACACTTTGCTCGTTTTTCCGGGAATCAAACAGTCATGAATTATAGCAATCAGACAAATCACTCTGATACATTTAACAGACTGGCGTGCACTGCATTCACGTATAAACTAACGAGCGCTCTTTGCGCAGTAGTTTCCTATAGATGAGTAGTTCCCAGTTTCTTTTGCTTCATTTCTCAATAGCAATGAGTTCCATCTTGTAGGTGACTGTTTAACTCCATTAAATTTGTTGTTTTTGTCCCATTTATACGGAGGTAAATGGAGGTAAATTTCTACAGTTTGCGCTGGCACGAAATATCCACCTTGTGAAAACATTTCCGAAAGTGTTTGTTGTCTCCATAATTGTTTATCAGTTGAAAGTCTTCTACAAAGAAGGAAGCCCGTATAGTGCAATTTTTCTACAGTGCACTGACAGAACCAACCAAGGGCTGTAGTAATTTGCAATCTGCATAGGATGCGTAGGAAAAGAACTTGTAACGGCTTTGTTTGGTCTTTGAAGAATCTAGAGAGATCTGTTAAGTGCATGATAAATGGCAGAAAAAGGTTAGCATTTGCAGGAAACAGATGTCAACTGCTGTACCTAGATGAGGATTTATGAATCCACACAAGTCGTAAGTGAATTTTGATTCGAATGAGCAGAATCAATCAATAACTACTCATTGCCGTAGATAAACGTATTACAGATGGTATCAACTGCTGACCAATTGATTCAGAATTGTCATCTTTCTAACCTTCCTTCAATACTACTGGGTTTACTAGGATGCTGTCACAGAGAAACTACGAATAACGAATAAGAATCTCTTGAAGCGCCTTGATAGCATCAGACAATTCCTAAAGGAGCGTGCTCGGAGCAACATCATGATCCAGGCTGTTGACTTTGAAGAACAACGGATTCGAGTGGTGCAGGCCTCAATGCGAATGTTGGAACTCAAGAATCTAATAGCTGTGCGAAAAGCTGTGGCTGCTCGACTGACACTAAATTTGGAAAAACTGAAGGTAAGTTAAAGGTTACTGCGTTTTATTTCCGCTCTGTTTGCGGTCCCAGGTGACGGTCACTTCAAAACTTTGCATAAAGATGGTATTCCAACACAACTGTGTTACTGTGTGGTTCAAATAGAACATAAAGTTGACGGAAACTTGGGGACAGCGCCTAGCTGACTATCCTCAAGAAGGGTGAAACCGGTCATGGGCTGTCGAAGAGTAGTGTATTAGGTCTATAATCAATGCCAGTTCATCCAGACTCTCTAAAAACATCATCGTAGGCGTAAACGATTTGGGTGTTTGTGAAGGCTTCTTCTGGGAACTTTCCCTCATTATGCTTTCTCATTACGAGGGTCTTCTGAATAGAACCATGTGGTTTAAGGCAGTTAAGCAGCAATGTTACTATTAAGGATGATGCTAATGAGACAAGAGGAGAAAAGGGAAAGAGAGAGATAGGAAAACGGCTATGTTTATGATCATGATGTGCCATTCGGTGTCTGGTGCGAACGGGGCCAGCGCCGACGTCAGCGAGCTTTTGACCACAATTCCCATACTAAGCTATTGTGATCATATACGCATGGTTAATTGCTTGACGCACTCAACAAAGCTGCGCTGACCTTGTGGAGCGGGCTGTGAGTGAGCTGCCTAACTAATTCGATCAGAAATACTCTTTTATCCGTGTCAGTTTCAACAACTTGTTTGATTTCGGATTTTCGACAATGACGGGCAATATGATTATTACGGAAAAAAATTGCAATCCTTGACACAATACTGTCAATTACCTGAGGACTGTTTTGGATGCCTGAAAAGGGACGTTTTTCAGTGCGATGTGTATTCTCTGGTGATTTTCTCTTGAGTGTTCGCCTAAGTCAACGTAAAGCTTTCTTGTCACCTGGAACTATCTCATTGTTGCTTGCCATAGAAAGTGGACTGTAAGCTCTGTGGCTCAAAGTTCATCAACGTGTTAACAACGGAGATGTTCCTAAATGCGGATGCAAGCACATGAGGTTCTAAACTGCTGCCTCTCACTTGCTGGACGAGTGCTTCACCAAGTGAGCTACGGCCGATGTCGCTCACCTTGCACATGGGCACTCGAGCTCACAGTGTGTCGACACATCCCTGTATACCGAATTAACCGTCTTGTGACTTCCACAGTGAACCAGATCCTTTTTGTCTATCAGCTACCCGAAAAAGCTTGGTTTTGAGTCGATGTAAAACAGCTGGAGATTTGGAAAGCCTTGAATACCTACCCAGACAACTTGACATTTTCGCACCTACCTCGCGCGATTCCATCGGACTTTCAAATATGCTTCATCTTGGGCACCCACTTTTAAGCTTTTGTCGTTGTATACTGAACCTGAAAATAGCTGACTCCACTGAAATTCTTCTGATCTAAACAAATAATTCCATCGTACTGATTCTGGACCATAGATCCTTCGAGAACATACGCATGTGACGAAGATCATTTTTCAATTACAAAATCTGTGGCGTCTAGTGTCTTGCGATTATTTGTAATAAGTTGTACATTTTTTGAGAAAGCTTTGGTATCCAAATCAAGTTCTTGTACAGTTCGGGGCAATAACTCATGGTGACCTTACCCCTGACCTAAATCCACGCTCAGCCGAGAGATAACTCATTTCATAAACTAGTAATGATTATGCAGAAATGTACAACAAATTACTGCTGGCCTTGTAAACAGCAGCTATCTTTAGAGATCCCGAGGGAAGACGTAGCACTCCCACGTTTACAAGTGCCCCACCAAAAGGAGAAAATCACTCGGACTGCATTTAATCTTTTCTAGGTCTTCAACAGGTAGGGTCAGCGGCGCAGGCATCCTTCCGTGGCATCCCATCTGATTCTGTCTAGACCCGGGCGAAGTTTTAGAATCACGGCTTTGCTAGTTACTACAGATCGCACAGTATCCGTGGGCCAACAAAACCACACGGTCCCTACTTTTATTGAAGGAGCACTGACATAAAACCCCGATGCTTAAAACCCTTCCTTGAAAGTGGATTTGTTTCATTTCACCATGTGTCCACCGGGGATGGGCCACCCTTTACACGGAAACGGGCTTTTCCAGATGCTAAAGCATGCTTTTACAGTTCGTCCAGTAGACAGAGAAGTGGGGATTCCGGCACCACTTACGTACTTCTAATTACATTTAGTATAAAACTGGATTTTTTCGACTGGAGGTTGCTTTAAAGGGACTGCGGAAGATTCTAGAAGGGTTGCGTAAGAGGTTTACATGTGACTGACATTCTGGTCCTTTGCAAGACTTTTCTGAGTCTGCTGAACTTCCGCACACAAAAATAACCGAAACGTCTTTGTCCCCTCTTCGCCTCCCCGCTTAAGAGGACCTTACTCATACGGTCGCTGAAAACCTTTTGACAGTACACGACGGGTTTCGTCCTTCTTGAGACTCCTCAGGTAATCGCAGTCCCCGCAGTCAACCCTTTCACTTGAACACAAATTCGCAAAGTACACTCATTTGCAAACTAATTTAGTCTTGACAGGAGACGCAACTAAATCCCAGTTGAGTCCAAAGATGGGCGAAATCAGTCGTGGGTTGTGGAAGAGTTTTCAGCAGTCTTGTAAGTAAATTCGTTGAAAAAAACTACGACGTCTCGAATATTATGCCAGTTGAAACATGAGTTCTTTGTGAAGCACATTCAGTGGAAGAATGCCATAAACGAGAGATTTAGATGGGGTTCAGTTGAGTCTGTCGTGAAAGCCAACTTGGTTTGCAAATGAGTGTAGTTCGCAAATTTGGGCTGAAGCAGGACAAACAATTGACGGAGACCTAGGTACTGTGCCCACCTGATGAGCCCGAACAAGGGCAATACAGGCTCTGGACTGTCAAAGAATTTTCAGCAACCCCATGAGTAGTTTTTTTAAATACATATATATATATACTCATGGTAGCTCACAATACGTAACGTTGCTCCCAATAAGGTAGAGCTATTTGGAAAAAAACTCTCATCTGCTAAGTTTTAATTCTCTAGGTTTTTTTGCACATGAAACATTTTTGGGGTATTACCGTTTAACACGCTTTATACCAAAAATACACCCTAACTTAGATGTCCAGGGTTGACTGAACCCAATTTGCACACACTTCTTAAGCCACGGATGCGAAAATAACATTTAGAAGCACGAGATACATTTTTCGGTCTGATGTACTTTGCCAGTAGGGTTTCAACAGGAAATTAATTTTTGAGATACCTTTGAGGTTATCCCCATTAATTTGTGTAGGTCGCTCTAATCGCTAGTAAGCATATCTCTTAGAAACCTCCACGTGTCCTACACTCAGACTGTCAGATGAGAAACGCAGAATTTATCATCCAAAAGGGCTTTCGATACACTCCGCAAAGTGGGGGACTGGATTTTAGCGTATCCTGCACGATTCGCAAAAATTCGACGTAAGTATTTCAACAATTGGTATGACACTGATATGGTTGTTGGGAAAGTACAATATACATATGGCTCTGTACCCTACTTCAGCTTTGCGAAAAATTTTGTTGTCATATTCCGCTAATTTTAATTTAGACAGTTCTTATAGTCTTTGGTTTCGATACTAGTTTACGTCAGCTACCGGTCGCACCGTATTTGCTGACTAATTCCCTTGCTCATATATTGCAGAGTACTCTAAGTAAGGAACTCTGTGCTTCGCAAAAAATGAACAAGCGATTATTCATGACATCTGTGCATAACAAACATCTCTCTTCCGCGATCGAACAATATCGAGAGGTGGGTTTACCGTATCACTTGCATCTCTGTATGATACCATTAATGATTTCATTAATCCTTAACATCGTTGTAAGCAGCAGCAGCAGCAGCGACAACAACATCTTCATCATCAACCTTCTTCCCATCATCGTCATCGGTATCCAAGTCGGGTAAGACGCGTGGGTCGCAGATAACGAGTGATCCATGGGTATTTCTATTGGTTTCACAGGAGCTTGGACGAGAGAATAACGAAGTGCGTGCTAATGAACGAAGACATGCAAAGGTAAGTCCTTGTAGCGGCTACAGTTTTGCTCGAATGTTTTCCATGGTTCACACATGTAAAATGTACTGCGTTTGCAGTCGTTTGTGGAAATACAATAACCAAGCTATATCAGCCGGGAAGAAATTCAGCACTGTTGAGAATTTCTGAGGTGGCAGAATGTAGTTGTTGATTCTTGGACTCTGTGTGTGTGTGTGTGTGTGTGTGAAAGATAGCAGCGGTGTTTTTGTATCTTTCAGCGCGAAGCTATAAAAACACCATTCCCTGAAACAGTGCACAAAAATGGATTGCTCTAAGCCAATAGGAACCCATCACTAGTGGAGGTTTAACTGAATTCGTTGCCTAGTTAGCCTTTTTGAAAGCGCTCACTGACGGGACAGGAATGTCGGCCGCTTCAGAAAAACGAGTGTGTTGTTATTCTTTACCCACTTTCTAATTATATTTCGATTATCGCGGAGCTGCACATGTTTGATAGTTTGTTTCATCTCAGTCAAACGCGACCCCAGCACTTCTGGCCAGTTCATTTCAAACTACTGTCAAGACAAGTTGAACTCTGATGATCTTCAATAGCGAACCGGTATCCATTTACAACACAAACAGCTCCAGCCCATTCACTGGCCGAATTAGTTTTTGAGCTTTTCTCAATTTTGTACCGCACTATAACACTCCGGTCACAGCCCGTCCACTTTTCCAATGGTAGTCTTCTTTGGCTATGCTTTCTTTCGACCAGTTTCACATTATCTAAGATTTAGGTTACGACTGCCGACGCTACAATAGCTTGTTTCAGCTGCATCCCTGGATAAATCGATTGTTCGTAAGTTCTTCCATCTTGTTCAATGAAGTAAAGTGCAAAGACACAACATGAAGTACAAAGCCACTCAAAGGTCCAGCAGAATAACCACAAACTGATCAAGGATATGAGAAGCCCGCAAGCGTACTGAAACATAAGGGAGACCGCAACCCAGTGGGACTTTTCGCCTAGTCACTTGCTACATACAAATTCACTGATATGGATTATTAGCCTAGAAAGAAGTCCTTTCCTAGGTAATCCATATGTTCGAACCCAAGAGCTCGAAATGGCTCTGTGGTTAAGGCGCGAACTTACTGACTGGAAGATTCTGGGTTTCAACGGAACCTCGGAATCTCACCTGCTCTTGTCTAGGCTTGGGCAAGCTGACAGTACCTCAGTTTTCGTGCTTCCTTCAGGTAGCATGGCAGATGGCTACCGAGAGGGTGGTAAAGCTGAACGAAGGTTCATCGTACACACTTTTTACAATAAGCTGGCGTTTGACAACCGCATATCAAGAAAAGGGATCAAAGTAAAGGTTGGAATTAGCACGATCTGCGACAAATTGTTCAGCGCACTGTAGAAGCAGTTTCATTCGAGTTATTTCTACCTTCAAATAACCTGACACTGCCAGTCCATACAAATTTTAGCCGAAATGTCGTCTACATATGCTCCAGCTTCAACACAATGTTTTAACACAATGTTTTATGTTGTTGCCAAGCTGCAGTGAGAAGTAAGAAGATATGCTGACACTTCACCTGTAAATCATAAACTGTTGTCTACGTTCTCCCCACAGAATGCCTACGAACAACACCGAAGACTATGGAGCAGTACGAAACGAGGACTATGACTTGATGGTGGTGTTGGCCACAAGGCAAAATCCATCCCCGAAATTCTCGATTGAGAACAAGTCAAGCAGTGGCTCTCTGTACAGCACCGCCTCACGTTCAGACCACCTTGAAAATCCACAGTTGGTCACAACTCCCCGTGTGTAGTCGGAGGATGGAGACAAAATCATCGCACACAAAAATGTGAAGAACAGCAAATCTGTACCTAACAGATATGCACTGTTGCCTTTTGGTTTCAAAGTGTTTTTTATCCAGTTGCTCTCACTAGTGATAAGTGAGATCTGATGTGTGTATGGCGAAGACGCATTTTGGCATACACACGCCCATCTGAATTCAAACCACAGACTCTACTCTGTGAACACAAACCCAAAACATGGTTTGCAGAAGTAATTTATCGGTTCTGCATTGGGATGTTCTATTATTCTCTCCGTCCTCTCCTGGGATGAATCATATACCATAGAACACAAAATCTGAAAAAAATAATTCCATAAAAACCCATAGGTCGCCACTTCCCGTGTTCCAGACGATGTATAAGTCTTAATTCCCCAAGTCAAAGCCTCTTTTGGAGTAAGTTTGTAGAATGGGAACAGAGAAGACATTCACTGAACCTTATCTATAGGCACTCGTGCTTCCAAACAGAAAACGACAACGCTACTAGCCATGCATATTTAGTTGGTGAATTTGACCTAGGCAGTGCTGCAAAGTCAACTGACAGCGTTTCGACGAACACCTTCAGTCACACACTATTAGGATAACCAGTTCCGAACGTATCTGGACTACACAACTGCCAATGGAATAACCGTATTCGTCGGGACAGATTTAATTGGTTGTTCTTCACTTGTCCTTGAAAGATGAGTTCTGCGTTTGATATCATTTTTTGACCCGCCTAGAACTTTCCACGGGAGCTTTATAAGCAGCCCGTTTTCGGCTGCACGCGCTGGTGTCCAATAGATCAGCTTATTTGCATGTTCATTGGCTTTCTGGTTTGGCTAAGCGCATGAGGCTATCGAGCTGCTAACCAGACTCGGGTTCACGGTATTAAGAAGGCATTAAGAAAACTGTGATCCACAACACACAAAAATTTAACTTTGACGGGCGATACAAATAAATCCAGCTGAATGTCTCGTTTCTAATGGTCCACTTCAATTAGAACATTAGGTTGCCGGAAACTCGGAGAGGGCACCTACATTATGAGCCACAAGATGAGCGAAAGCGGTTGTGGACTGTCGAAGATTTTGAGCAACCTTATGAGTAGTGCGATAAGTTTAGACAACTGACAGTAGTTTTATTTTTTGAATCATTAGTAGAACTTCGTTATTTTCGTAATCGTCATCATCACCATCAAACTGGAAAATTTGTGAAACTCATGTTTCTCGGCCACCTACTCACGCATCTCATCCTAAGGAACTCTTAAGTGGGAACAAAAGAATTTGAATTTAGAGGCGCCAGTTGACGTCCAAGGTTTAAACACTCAATCAAACAAGCTGCATGGAAACTGTAATTATGCATGCCATTACCATGAGTTGGGGAAGGGCATATATTTAGTTAAGCCTACAGTCGAATACCAATGGGGTGGTGGAGAATTCCTCCTGATAATCGCATGATATTAACAGAACCTGGGCCTTCTATAACTGTCAGCCTGCTACCAGGTTCACGGTGTGCAATTCACAGTTTGTATCACTATGAATGAGGTTTGCAGGTGAGTTGCCGACTTTGTGGTGCATCGTTCAGCCAGTGTAGCATGCGGCCCACGTACCGCAGCTTATTTCAACTATTTTCCACAATGAGACATCCGAAAGAAGGCCGTTTCACTGATCACTCCAACGCAAGCTTTCTCACGCACGATCCGATATGATACCCCCCACCCTCGCTGAACAGGTGCCAATTACTCATTTTCGCACCACTTTGGTTCTCATGTGAGGCTCAACTAAATCCCAGCGGAATCTCTCGTTCACGAATGTGCTGCACGGCGGCTGCCTCATGTTTCAATTGGTACGATATTCGACATATGTTTTCCTGTATGTTTTCCTGAAAGAACACTGCTCATTATGTTGCTGAAAACTGCCCCCGTTTTGCCCGTCCACTTCATGCTCACCAGGTAGGCAAAATCCCATAGCTTCCGCTTACCTTTTGTTACACTTGAACCCAGATCGTTCGGAGTTCTCACAATACACCCATTCCCACACTAATTTAGTTTTGCCGAGAGATAGTCAATGTACTGTACGTAAAGGACACTTGTTCAGACGGATGACTAGGCACAACCGGTAAGCTGAAGCCTATTCAGCGGAAGTCATCTGACTATGGAGAATAAAAAATTGAGAAAAGGACGTCTAAAACTATAATCCACTTTGTCTACAGCCGATACGGTTTCCAAAAGCAGTCTCAGCCAGACTAGGTATGCTAGAACGCTGACAACGCTCAGCAAACTGCAAAGCCCGTGCCGCTTGAACTTCATCATACAGTGCCGTAAGGTGGCTGGGTCAGACATATTCTCGAAGAACATTATTCCTGAGCCTAACTTCAGTGATCTGAGTGATCTTGTAGCCTAAGTTAGTCAAGACTAGTATGGATGAACGCGGGGATATCTGGACCTTGAAAGTAGTCCCTGCAGATATATCTGCTTCCAAGACGATTCATGCGTGGGACTCATATGGTGCTGACGGGGATGAAAACTGCCAAATGTTTGCCTGCCGCGGCTCGTATAGGGCACCCGTTCGTTTGAAAACGAAACTTTCACAATAGATTTTCACTTGAATGATGCTGATGTCCTTTACATCTTGAATCGTTGGTAGCTTCAACACAAGTGTTCTCATGAAAAGTTGCGTTGGTCCTATGGTTTTGTAGCTGGGTGTATTGGCAAGGAACTCATAAACATCGGTCACGAAGTTTAGACTGCCCTCGGACGAAAGCTGAAAAACCTCGACAGGTATTTTTATTGTATTCTATGACATGTTAACGTATTATCAATATTACAACAGGCTTTCGCACCTCCGTTTGGGACACACTACAACTTCTTGTGCTGTACAAAGTCTGCACCATTCTTCATTTGGAACAGCACTTTCCCTTCCTAAAGCCCATCAATCCTTGGATTTCTATCAAATTTACGTCGTGCCAAAACACCAAATCATTGTATGTATCGATAATCACTCTTGTTCAAATTAGGTTGGTTGTAACAGTTCTTAAACTGGATCTCTTGTTCATGATACCATGATATTCATACGAGTTGGGTGTTGACCAGATGGGTGTTGATATGTTCGCCGATCTTGGCAATTGACTTGCAAACACTTCGTCATCAAATCAACAGACATCAACAGTGTGCGCAGTTGGGTGCACACTGCGCCCGGATGACATCTCCACCTGATCGAAAACCAATAAGCGCAACCAAGCTACCAATATTTCAACACTGGTGGGCATATGATTGCTTGTCTGCACTTTCCTATTACTTGGTTTCCCAGTATGATTAGAGATTGATGGTAACTGTAGGACTAGGCCTACCGGATGAGTACAGTTAAGGGCGAAACCGGTGTTAGGCTATCTGGGATTCCTCGCCAAACGTATGACTAAAGCCATCTCGAGAATATCGTACTTTTGGCTCGGTGTGTGCACTTTGTAATTCCGTGAAATGGCTTGAAATTGGTTGCGTGATATCGGATTTAATTAAATTACGAAGAAAACGGGTTCTTTTTTCTGTACATAATGACAAAAACGACAGCCTGGTCCGGTTTTGCGAGAGACACACCTGGAACCCAGCTGAATCTCTCGTTTATGATGCGTCCAAGCAACTGAATGTGCTTTACCGGGCCACCTCATGTTTCAGTTAGTACGAAACTCAAGATATCGCGATACGTGTATAGACGTAACAAACTAATCATGAGGTTCCTGAAAATTATTCGACAGCCCACTACCGGTTTCGCCCTTCTTGGGTCATCAGGTGAGTCTCCCGCAAAACCAAATTTGTTTGCAAATTAGTGTATTTCGCTAATCTCGTGCAATTCGGGTTCAATTCGAACATAAGTTTGACGGAAACTCAGGAACTGCGCCTGCCTGATGAGCCCTAAGAAGGACGAGACCGGTCGTGGGCTGTTGAATAATTTTCAGCAACCCTATGAGTAGTGTATTACGTCTGAACAACCAGGTCCTTTTACTCTGTGTTCGTCAAATTTCTTGGTAGTTCAATTTCTTACATGTTTAGCTGAAGCACTACAGGAGCACTTAACAACTTTTACCATCCAGAAGTTTAAACAGGTTCCGTGTCGTAGAGCCCAGCGGAACGATGATAAACTTCAGAATGTGAGTAATAAGAATTTGAGAAAGCTCAATCAAAAATTCGTCCTCTAAATAAAGCCACTTTATTGGCGAAAAGCCAAGAAGCAACGCAAGATATTTCAGCAGGCTTCTCAGGTGAAAGGTCTACGCAAATTGTGATTTATTCCTCGCCTGGGTTACTAACAGTCAGTCGGTAGTATGAAGAGTTTGCGGGTTTGTATGCACACGTTACTCACATTGCTGATGAGCCACTCGTAGCCAAACGGTGTAGTTCTCAACTACTAACCGGCAGATAGTAGGTTCTAATCGCTCTAACGGTTTGTGGGATGCACGTTGCTGATAGTCTTCAACAAGGATGAAACAAGTGTACAGTGTTTCTCAGTTTGTCGGGATAGATTGACTCCACTTGCAGGACTAAGTCTCATCCGAAATTCCCAAACCTCCTCGACACTTTGTGCACATGCACATTTGGTGAAACCGAATTATATGCCTTGCTATTTCGGAAGATCTCGACCTTGTGTGTGACAGCATGGCGGGTAAACCCCGGATGTCTGGAACACATTCCGGCTTGATGGACTGTAAAGAAAACTTTCCAACAAACTACTTGATGCAGATACGCCTTGACGTTGCTCTCTCTTAGGTGCTCAAGGCTGGCTCACTTATCCTCAGTGTTTGCTTCAGTTCTACTGCACAACTCTTGTTCACCAGATATTTGCTTCCTTTTATTTCTGGTTCCATTCACACTGACGAGGACAATGGAACATTTGTTTGTTTCAAAGATCAGCTTACTCACGAAATATTGATGAGCGATTCATCAGTACACCGGATTTGTAGCATGCAGACATTTACGGTTAGGGCTATATCCAATGGGTCAACCATTTCTTAACCAAATTTTCAACCTTTTTTATTCTAAACCCAGCAAAACACCGACCTTTTGATCTCAAATTCTGAAACATAACTAGTTCGCCCTTTTGAACATACTTCCACTTTTGCTGTCGGAAAGATTGTAACCCCTCGTAACATCTTTTTCTAAGAAACGAGATTCTCTCTGCTAAACAGTACTGCTATGCTGTTCTGGGAAATACTTTTTTTACGTACGTTACAATACTAGGCTGTGTTTGAAAAGGTTGTTTCTCAGTCACGCTGTATCGTTAAGCAGTTATATTCAAATGATCCCTAACCCACTGGACGTAGCATTTTCACCTACATTTCATTGCTTCCACGATGGTAACTGACACCGCAAACCGACTTCTTCCGTTCCACTCCAGACCTCCTTTAATCACCTGACAAACCCGGTCAAGTTTGTCTTCCAAATTATCCCGCGTTCCTCCGTGACCGCAAAGAAACGGTTGCATTTAGATTTTTGCGGCTCTTTCCGTATCTATTGCTATTTTTCAAGCCTCCTCCAACTCTTCATTATCTAGCTGCTTGTTACTCAATGTGTATCTGTCCCAGTCTCCATACCATCCCAGATGAATGCAGTGTCTTAACCTTTCCTCTTCTCCGTCTCAGTGTGGTCGTTTGATTATTCATTGGTTGTTTCATGTCTATAACTAGCTTGGTGTCTGTCAGTCATGCAAATGACATCCAAAAAGCGAGCGCACTCCTAAGCCCTAGGCAACTAGCATGATTCACAATAACTTCAGTTTCGCAGCTTTTCCGAAAACCGCTTCCAAGGCGATGTGAACGGGAATGACAAAACTAACTAGAGCTGGCCGGGAGATATCCACAGATGCGACAAAAGCTTATGCCATTTGTGTAACTTCGTGTTGAATTCAGTGGACTATCGGAGAAAATTGTGCGCAATTTACAGGGAGTCATAGCGAAGCGTCTAAAGCAGGACAAACTCCACACAGGTGGCACTATCGATACTCAGATTCTAAGCGTAATTTGGATAAAAAAATATATCAAAAGGTCTGCCACAAACTGGGTGTCCACGATGCCAAGAATAAGTGGTGGTCATACTGTGACAGCCTTGAGGTTTAAAAAAACAGGCAACCTGGTCGTACTGCAAAAATCTGGACCGGTTTCCCAAATTATGTGTGAACCACCAGAACGTCGATATCTCGATAGGCTTCTGTTCCATAAGCCTACAGGACGCCCAGGCCGGTATAGAAGTGGAATTGTGCAGGCTTGATTCATACTCCAGAAAGGGGGCTGTATTCTTTCAGCACGTTCACAAAGTTCATTAGATACTTTAGTAATGTTGAAAAACGATAAGACTCCAACATAACTCTACACGAATTAATAGAAGGTAGCTAAGACAGAGTGCCAAAAGTGAGCGAATCTTTGTCAGGATACACACGAAAAGCTGTTTTATACCTGGTCCACTAAAACATGTTACTGTGTGGGTCTAGATGATCCAAAAACTCGCCTTGGGAGAGATTGATGTGCATTATATTTATGAAATGACAAACTCCAGTTTTCTTCTGACCCCATATTTCGACTAGATGGCAGTCATTCTGCCCATTCCATAACTTACCACACTAAGCGAGATCAACAGGAGTCACATTTACACCATTCCTTCAAAAACCTCAACTCAAAGACGAAACATTCAGCCATCCAGGTTCCAGATGTTATCCGAAAAGTAAGCCTACTGTAACCAGTTTTAAAACTTGCCCTTTAACCGAATCGCCCATCGAAGAATAATGTGAACAACGTCCGGTCATTGCTTATTGTCCGAACTGAGACCTACAATTTCGTGGGAATGCACAATTTGATCCAACAGTTAGTAGCTGTCTAGCGAGTGTTGTCAGGTCAGTTGGTCTATGAAATTGCAACCTAAGGTCCGGCATCACTGGCTTTTCTCCATTATTGGTTTGCTTAAGAAACTTGCGTCTAAAAATGATACCTGCTGGATAAATTCTTTTACGAAGTCAACTGCTAACAAAGCTGTATTCAGCTTCGACCGGAAGGAAGTTACCTGGCTGCCGAACACCATCAACCTGATATATTGCAACACTGAATAACCTGAGGTATCGGTACAAAACCTCTTGAAGAGCTCAGTTCTACGTCTTGAAATAGCATGACTAAACAAATCCGGTTACTAGGATTCTGTATCTCTTTCAGACTACTAAGACATGTACAGGGTATGAACGATCGGCATCCATTTGTCAGACTCGAGATAATGTCCTCGGGAGTCTGAATAAGAATGCCGATCCAGTCAACTTCCTGTCACTGATGGGCCTTCATAAAATTCTGTTTTCTGTCCAATGTTGTCATTGCTTATGAACCGCTCGAAAGCCAAATGTCGCATTTTTATTTGGGTTTCTACTCGGACAATTTCAGCAGAGTTTAGTGACAAAATGGGTTCTTTCGGTAATTTATGTTTCTGATTGTGATGCGCGTTTGCCTTGAATCGTTTTGTCTTCGCCAATCAGAATACGACAGCCACAATAAACCAATGAAATGGAACTCGCGCCCTGCCTTTAAACTAAACACATGCTTGCACTGGGACCGACATTAAACTGGTGCACCAGGTTTGTGCCATTCCAATGGACGTAGTGGTTCGACCCGCAGATCCTGTAATGAAGAAGTCACCGATAAAATTCATTCTGGTGTGTTTCCTCATGAACGCTGTAGTCGGAAAGTATCCACTGTACTCATACCAAGCGGCGCTGACCAGATTGTCTGTGGCTGCTCACCACGCGAACTATTATGAGCAGCTTGAAAGACGTTTGATGGGGATCTATAGACCCGAAAACAGCATGAAACTGGTGATGAAAGCAAACGCTACGTTGAACTTAACATCAGAATGTTGGTATGATATGCGGGCCATTGTGAATGAAATCATCAGAGGGAATCTCACCGTCTTCCAATGTAGGAATTTAGTAATGACCTAACAGCTTACCCAACCATCCAAGGGCTTAGTGCAATGGGTCGGCCAATTCCTGGGACCCCTGGCGAAGCAAATATTTGGCCCGGAAGTTTTGAACTCTGCATGTCTATGCCCAAGAATATACTTCCACGGTATAGAGAAACGCCGGCCAAGTATTGCACTATTTCGATCCACTCCCTCCCAAAACTGCCCATATCAACTGATGTAGTAAGTTTGCCTAAAAAGCAAACGGAAAACTTTTGTTTATCGCCTTGTTTTAAGCATTCAGGTTTGCAGTTTGGCTTATGTTTGCCCAGATCTTGCAGCACAAATGAAGCCGTGCATATTGCTCAAACGGGTAAGGTGCAGTTTAATAATGTATTATATGACTAACCTTTCGATTATCAGTATTATCGTGGGTCAGCCTTGGCGTGGATGAGGAAGCAAGCTATTGTCACAGTAGTCCGGAAGGTCTTCCGAAAGACAGGTGGTTCTGGTTGGCAATGTAGGTTTCTTTCAGTGTTCAGTCGGGTTTCTCTTCAGAATAATGTGTGGAATGAATTTTCCTCGTCTAGTTCTTGTTCTGAGCCTTTTAACTAGCGAAATGCAGGCTGAAATAGCTACTCCTTTTTGTAAGGGTCTACTGCTTCACACACAGGCTATGAGAGGATCACAGCTTTGAGATCTGTAGGCACAGTGTGCAACACAACGAATACCATCAGATACCACTGTCAGTAGGCTTTACTGAGAATGAAGAAGAGGTAGTTGTTTACAAAACTTATTCAAAACCTGCATGCCGTCGACCTACAAGCGTGTGCGTAATTGCTCCCCTAAAGTGACCGATTCCTGGGCTTCACAAATGCTCCAGATTCCTGCTGTCTACAAAAAGCGGTGACTCCTGTGTGTGATCCACTTCCGATCAGACCAAAGGATCCTCTTTTCTACCCTTAGCTCTTACAGATTCATGTCTTCCCTGAACCAACGAGATTGTAGTGCTTCTTCCGGTATTTTAAAAGACAGAGAGGGAATTTGCTGAGCTCATTTTCAGTTTCTCGACATTGAATTCTGGGTCAGTGCGATATTTATCTGAAACTCCGAATATCAAGACAGCGTTTTCCTAAGGCATACATAGTTTTGGTACTCAGTTTGGGGAGTTCTGATATTGCATATCATGCATCTGCTTTATTCAGTGAATCAATAAATTGATTAGCTTTTTTGCCAACATTCTATTCTCCTCTGAGGTTCACCCAAGGTCGCATGCTCCAAGCACGCTTCTCGTAGAATCCGAAGTAGTAAGATGGATTTTAACAAAGCCAGCGTTGATACTCTTCTGCCTTCTGCAGATCCAAAGGTGAATAGGAGGTCCTCGGGTATGTAACATGTAGTTGGGATACTGGGCAGCGGAGACATCAATACTGACGCAGACAAATGGAATTACAGCTAAAGTGAGGTCAACAGGCGCCATGTTGGCCAGTTCGAAACGTTCGCCATACCACGTGCCGTCACGCCTCAAGTTGTGCGTGAAATGGTTTACAGCCGGACACAAGGATACACGGGTTTACAACGAATCACGCGCGCGATGGAAATACATTGAGCACGCTTTAGGTAGAATGACCATGGGCATGGGCTGAGTGAAGCAACTTTGGTACTGTGGCGCTTGCCAGTTAGTACCGGGCTGAAATCCTATCCGGACCGTATAGGTTGTCGTCCGGGAAGACCAACTTTCCTATCCACACACTTATAACGGCAACAGACATAAATGGTGGGGGACAGACATATGGTGGTGCTTAGTGTGTGGCGTGACCTTTCAACTAGTTCTACTGTAAACCACCAATCAGAGTCCCTGGTAAAGAGAATAAGGAAGCAGAAATAGCTGCAAGTCGATAAGCACTGAAAATTTGATCGTTTTGATTCTTGTGTGGAGGGATTAACACGAACAGCATAAAGTCATTTTGCTGGAGTAGATCAGAATGGCGAAACCACATTTCAACCGTTTCCAATTTATTCACACTCTGTTTCTCCACCGATTTTGAACATTCGTATATTTTTAAAATTAGGCCAGAAAATGTCCCCATTAACTGGAGTCCCCCGTCGTAACGCGGTGTGAGTCATCTCGTTTACTTTGAAAAACCAACTTAGACGAAATGGCTACGACCCTCTTGAGAGCTGCGCCTCATCGGACAAATAGATGAATCCAACAGTGTGGTTATGGAGCTTACGTGTTCTTTATGTCTGGAGTTCCCTAGTTTGAAGACATTCGGGCTTGACGAAATGCAATTAGAATATAAGGGTACCGGCCTTTATTTGCCACCCAGGTTCGAACCGATTTTGTGCACTTACACACCTAGTTTATTGTATAGTCATTTCGACCGGTCTCGTTCCGAAAACACAGTAGTTTATTTTTCAGTCATCGAACCGGTTGGAGACACTAAGTCATTGCCCAGTTCAGCTAAAGTCTAGAAGAGTCTACGATAAGTACTGAGAAGTGGTAAAGTGCATATATTGTCATGCATATCATTCGAGCGGTCTGGACAGCATTGCCTAATGAGTCAACCTTCGGGTAGATGGAGAGACAAGCGATCGAAATAAGTGGGTAGTGATGAATGGCAGTGAAGGGTACTAGTATCCCCATTCGGCGACCTTTCTCACCTGATTCGTTTGTAGATTGGAAGACGATCGAGAAGTATTTAACGTCGAAGACGCATTGAGTAGGTCTAATTTCTCAAGACAGCCTCAGTTCTTCTACTTTAGCGATAGTTGCATGCTTGGTGACAAAAATTCGCATTTTTACATTGAGCCACCGTTTTTTAAGACTTTTTAGATAGCCTTAGCTTTTACAATTGTAAGCGGAATACCGATTGGCAGCTTGAGCTGGCAAGTCCTACTACACTGAGCTAGAGATAGTTCAGTGGTTAAGGTGCCGGCTTATCGACCGAAAGGTCCGTGGTTCAAACCCAACATCAGCTCCTCGACTGCTCCTATGTAGGCATGGGCAATCCAGCAGCCGTCGCGCTCCTTTCTTGAGGCGTGGTAGCTAGGTACCGAAAGAGTGCTGCAACTGGAAGAATCTCATTGCTAATTTTATCTATAGGTTTCGATGTAAAAACGCCCAAATGCAGATAAATTTCGAAAATTTTGCAACCGGTAAGGAAACTCGGATCTACTGTAATTCAACTGTAATTAAATTCCAAGTGTACGCCATACATCAAAAATAAAGATATTCTGTTTCCCTTTTCTCTCGTCCTCCAGGTTTATAAATACTGAGTGAATGTTCACTCTTTGCCCGCTAATGCTTGTTTTACGTTAGCTTTTATTCGTACCCTCCGGAATTCAAATGGTCTTGATGAACCACTATTGTTGTCCATGACAGTAGCTTGATCAGTCGAACATCGGTTTGCGGTTGTGGTCATGGTATCAGCTGTTCGTCAGGAACAGCTTGCAGTATTTTAGTGAAATTGTTTTGACGGTACGAATCCTGAAACCGCCCCACCCCCGCGTGGATACGGCCTTTCTGAATTTAAATCAAACAGTCGTCTGTAGTATTATAAAAAACAATTTTAGAAATATTGGTCAGGCTCTTCTTTTCCAGAAAATTACACCTTCAGTGCTAGCACAGTCTGACTTTCCGATAACTTGTCCACGATGATGGAATGATGGAATTTTGCAATAATGTTGTGCATTCCTCAATACTCTGTTCGCTTCCAGCTTACTAGCTGCTACCTGCTTTCTGCTTATATTGGTTGGCCTCGTTTTTGAATCAATCATGACGGTGACACACCTTGTCAGTTGGATTTTCACCGCGATTCTCACCCATATCGCGCGCAAATTTATGGACGACTTATTTCGCTCTTTCACCACCGAACCAACGGCGGACATCCGTTCGCCGTCCAGTTCGGATGAGGGAGGCGAGATCAAAGAGGTGCCAGCACGGGAACTGCGAAATGATGATGAAGAATACGAGAAATTCCGTTTAGGTACTGTTTGAATCATTCCACAAAACCTGCATTATTTAGTAAATGTTCAAAACTGGGTTGATTTTGTGGTGTCATCTAACATGGGGATTACTAACACTTAGGATACCTTATTTAGGAAGGTAAAGTAACGGAGATCAGCCCATCATGTAAAGAACTGGTAGCAAAAAGTAAACAGTGCATGTTTACGGCAACCAGTAGTGGTTTTTCAAAGCCGCCTTTAAACGCTTTATTCGTCCAACTACTCACTACTTCAAACATCCATCCATCCATCCATCCATCCATCCATCCATCCATCCATCCATCCATCCATCCATCCATCCATCCATCCATCCATCCATCCATCCATCCATCCATCCATCCATCCATCCATCCATCCATCCATCCATCCATCCATCCATCCATCCATCCATAGTGAAGATTCGTATCACGTTAACCTGCATTGCTGTACTGGCCAAGTGAAGGAACGGCTGAGCAACACAGACTGGCTGTTAGCCTTATTTAGTGTGCTTAGAAGCAGTTTATTTACGTTTTCACGTTGCCCCTAGACTGACTGGTCGTCATGGTTTTGCCGGGTTTGACATACGGATTAGGATGATACCTGGTCCTAGGTGTTTTAGTGACTTTTTCTACTGCGGTTGACATTCTGCTCTCTGCCACGAATATTTCAGAATTTATGACAGAGTTGAATTTTTTCGGTAAAATCGGAGTCGCGTTTGCATGGCCTCACAACATCCAAAAGCTCTGGTCGTTTCCTACGAGAACGGAGAAGTCTGGTGCCGAAGGGCTGATACGTCCACATCAACTGAGCTGCCTTGATGGGATCCGTGTTTTCACAGTACTGTGGATCACCTTTGGGCACTGCGTTATCTTCAGCACCCTGGTTTCAAGTAATTTTTATATTTTCAAATGCTTGACGCTAGTAATCAGTGACTAAGCTTCCATCCCGTAACGCAGGGAAAGAGGGACACTGGTGGTTTACAAACTTTATTCGATAAGTTAGACTTTTTCCTAAAAAGCAAACCCTTGGTGTGGAATTCATGAGAAACAGTGCTTCAAAAGAAATACGTGAGTGGGAGCAAACAAGTGAACAGTAGTTGATGTGTTTTCAGTGCTATGACATTGCTGCAAACTCTTAAACGTGGAGAACCATTCCCCGGAACAAGATAATCTGAATCAAGCAATGTAGCTCCGTATTTGTGCTCACCCGTTTCCATCGGTCCCATCTTCGGGTCAGCTGCTGAGTGTCATGTTCAATGGTACTTATTCTTGCCCTACATTATCAAACCAGCTGAGTGCTTAAGGTGATGTCACGTGATATATCTTGTAGGTTTCGGTGATGATAGAAACCACGTTCTTCGATCCCACATATATGCCTATTAGACTTATTTCAGTAATATTGGATCACCTGAGCGAGCACATACTGTACAGTAGTACTTCATACACCAAAGTGTTGCCAAGCATGTCTTTGTGTGATAAACGAGGTCAATATTTTATGGTGTAACAAAGTGTGATCAAATGCGTCACGTGAAGCTTGACTCGCCCCGTGGGCTTCTGTTTGAATATGAGGCGAAAAATGGTAATACATGCTGGAATAGTACCGTTTTTTCTTAAACTTAGGGACCCACAATATGAAAATATCTGTTTTTTATGTGTGCAGTGATAACTTGCGCATTATGCCGTTTCCCTCTAGATTTTGCACATGTTTAAAGGCGTGTCAGAAGAATGGTTCAATTCCTGGTTAAGAGGCTACTTTGCCGTATATCAAAAACATCTCTGAAAGGACTGCAAAACATCTGTGACAACAACAGTTATCTCTAAACCAGTGAACACGCTAAGATGAGCTATCTCGAAACCAAAGGAAAGACTGGGCGCAATGCAGAAGACAAATTAGATATAAAAACTTCAGTTTAACGACCGCGACAAACACTGCGTTGGCCAGAAGGGAAGGAATCTTACAACACAAGTTGTTGTTTTACACCTTAGTGTGTGTTTATTTTTGAAAGATATTAGTCTGGTTGGGATTTCCGCTGGGCTCAAGTGTATTCCGGTAACCCACCTGATCCTGGCAAACTCTCATCTGGCTTCTACATGAGAACAATGAAACATGCTAAATGGACGGGTTTTGAACACATGATTGTTTCTTACTGCGTACTACTGCATACTGCATACTACACACATCACCCTAACGGAGAGGAAGATTTACCGACAAGGGTTGCAGGAGAATGCGATTCCACAGGCAGCATAGCTCCGTCATAAATGTGTTCTTCCATAGTGGGACCTCTATCGCCTGGGATTCAAAGTTAACCTTGGTGAGCCCCATGAAGGGCAAAACCGATTGTGTCAAAGACTAGGCTGTTAAGTCTACGCAACAACGTGTGGCGATATCTCGGAAATCGTACTAACTAAAACATGTGGTGGCCTGTTGCAGCAGATTCGATTGAAGAACATCATACTCAAGAAATTAAACTAAGTTCCAGATGACTCTTCCGTCAAAACCAAACTAGAATGCAGATGAGTGTATCAGTCAGAGATAAACTTCTTCTAAAAACACGGGCCATTAATGAGTTCTGTCAGTCTGCTTATGGAAAGACCAGGAATTTTCACAGTCTGCCGAGTTTATTGCATCATATCCTGATTATCTGTATCACCAATTATCTGTTCACAGGTAACGCGCTGACCTACATGAGAGAAAGCTTTCAAAACTGGCCTTTTCAAGTTATGGTGACGGCTACGCTTGCTGTGGACACTTTCTACTTGATGTCGTGAGTAGTTTACACGCCTCTGTTTTGGTAGGATTCTCAGTTGGGTGAAGTCTACCGGCAAAGCTAATCGAAACGGTTATCCTTCAGAAGATAACTGTTCACTCAGTTTTGCTATCCGGTGACGTGAATGCGTAGAAACTGTTTTCTTGGAAGAGTCTCTTGCTTGACGGAAATACACAAACATTTATTTGAGCACCAGTAGAGCAAAAGTACCGTAATCCCGAAACAGAAAAATTGTGTGTAGTCGTTCAGCTGTAACACTCTTTCGGTGCCTAGTTGCCACGCCACCCGAAGGAAGCACGAGGGCTGGGATACTGCCAAGTTGTCCAAGCCTAGACAGAGGAAGTCGAGAGGCAGAGGTCGTGTTCGAACCACGGACTTTCCAGTCAGTAAATTTGCGCTCTGATCCCTGAGCCATCTCGCCCCTCTAAACAGTAATGCGTTTTGTAAAATGTCGACGACCGAAGGGTTTCGGGAGGATAGCTACGCACTGGAAGCAATAGCGTAACAAATATCCTGATGATGAAACAGAGGAAGGATAGGAGAAGTTACGCATTGAAGGCACTACCATCATTTCGAATAGCCACTTTATCAAGCCGTGTCTGTCATCGTCAATGAACACTGGTGTGTCAAGTCCTGAGATCCTTGCTTGTGAAGATAGTAGTTTTCAACATGTAGGTTTTCAATTGAGATATCTTGCTGTAAGTGAAACCAATCAGTACTGAAAAGCTGCTGTTTTTTCCTTATTGGGAATCATCAGCAGTGTGCCTCTCGCAAAACTCCAGGGAGTCTCGGAACCGCGAACTCCAGGCTACTAGTTTGGACACTTCATCGTCTGGCCACGGGCGGCTGAACCGCAGTGTGATTATATCTCACTTAGACATTACATAGCTTCACTACTTCGTGAATCATAAAAGCAACATAACGTGGTTACCTATTGACTGGCTCATCGGGTGACGACTTTTCAGAAGAAAGTTTCACTAGTCTCGTGAATGTATTCTTCCTCTGAGCACAGGAGTGGAAAACCTTCTGCTTATATTCTTGTGTCCCAGTTAGACAAAGACTCGAAAATACTCTAAAAAAATGTATTCACAGAAACGGGTGGACATCTTGCATTGGCAACAACTTCAATTCAACTTCGTTATAAAGCTAGTGTCTTTTTTTGAAAGAACGTGTTTATTAACGAGAGTTTCCGCATAACACTAGCATGAATCTATGAGTAGCTCAGAGGAAGAATAAATTCACATGATGAGTGAACCTTCCACCTGATTAATCGTCACTCGAGAGGCTAGTCGACACATGATCACGTGATGTGATTTCCATGATTCAACAACGAGCGGCATCATACCCTGTTTAAGTGTGGGTTAACCACACTGCTTATCAGGCTCTCGTGGCCAAACGTTTAAGTCTTCCAAGACTGACCGAAAGATCGGGGAGCTTCGTGAGATGCGCGCTGCTGATGACTTCCGATGAAAATGAATCAGCTCTTTGGTTTTTCCGCATTGTTCTGCTTCACTGACAGGACGAAATCTCGAGTGAAATTTACAAAGCCTCCACAATTACTGTCGACACAGAGCTAAATGCACCAAGTGTGAGAATAAACGGAACACATGGGAGCTGAGGACACTTTCTCAACAGTGCTTCACGAAAATCTGTTGGAGTTTTTAAAGGAGAAGCTGTAAATTTTCATTAGAGTCACGTACTGATATGAATATACGGATCAAGAGATTGCATAAAATGTGTGGTAGGAACATGAACTATATTGTACAATATCTCAGTGTTTGAAATAAAGTGCTGAGACATATTATTACCATTATGATAATTATGATTGCGTTGAACTAGTGAGGACTCAATTCAATCAATTCAATTTATCAGTTATAAACCGTGTACCATAGGCACATTGGCTCCAGCTGCTACAGTTTCGATCACTGGAAAACGGGAGAGTGTGGGACATACAAACAAGCCTTGGTTAGTTCGGGAACTGGGTAGGTACGTATTGAAGGCGATAGCTTTGATACACGAGCGCCATTGACTGCACGATTGGGTCATTTCTGCCAACGTTATTAACCATTGGTGATTTGAGTCCAAGGGTTCCCGTCCAGGAAGGCGGCAGTTATCGTCCCGACTAAGTTTTCTTGTTAGCGTCTTCATACTTCGTTGTCAGGTCATACACTGTCCACTCCTCGGTCGCTTCCACTCAGTACACGGCTGGGCGAAAACAGCTCTGCGAGGCAGGCGGTCTTCTGGTATGCGGAGTACATGTCCCAACTAGCGCACCCTAAGAAGCACGAGTTAATTCATCTGTTGCGGGAGACTTCATTCTTTCAAAGACCATCTGGCGTACTTCAGCATTGCTAATCCGATGTTCACACCAGACCTGACCAATGCTTCGGAGACACCAATGTTCAAACACTGACATTTTCCGTATGTCCTATGCGCGTAGGGACCACGTTTCTGATCCAAAAAGCAGTATGGATCACACCACCGAAGTGTAAACTCTTCCCTTGACAGACACGTCGGCGCCATAGGTGTCGGAGGTTGGCAAAAGTTGCCCTGGCCTTTCCGATTCAAGAAATAATCACATCTCCAGCCAGTCCACCGGAACTGATACAGCTGCTCAGGTAAACAAATTTATCTACCACGTTGATTGGCTCCTCTGCAAGCATAAGGTGTGGGTTTTTATCCCACCCAGTCTTGTAGCGGCACTTTACATTTTGCAGGAGTGTTTAGCTTGCCAGCTACGCGAGTGAAAATGAACAGATTTGGAAGAAGACCTCTTTTGCGTATGAACACGCTGATCAATAGAAAATATTCACTTAAGAGCCAGAGGCATTTTGTACGTGGACTGGAAAAGCGACTGTAACTTTGCATGAAACTAGACAGAGTGACTGTGGACCACGCAGGAATTTACGGTGATAAACAAAGGTAGGATTCAGTGTGCGGCACATCTTCAGATAGAACAATGACATTTAGAACCAAAAAAATGTACAAAAGTTCATTACCACTTCAGTTCGGGATTGTTAATAAAAGCGAAGTTTCTGAATGGTGCAACAGAAGGTCTTCAAGGGAGTCCTTGCCATCCTGTCCAAAGGCCATTAGGCAGGCATGTCAACTTCATAGGAAATTCCCTTCCAAATCACCCTAACTTCTTCATACTTCCAGGTTCCGCCCAGATAAAAAAGGGCTACTCTGTGGTAAATGCTCTCTGATGGTAAATACCACTGGATGAGTCCCAAGGAGGGCGAAACCAGGCGTAGGCTGTCGAAGATGTTTCAGCAACCTTATGAGTAAAGTGTTATGTCCAAATATTGAAGGTAGTTATTAGATTTTCTTCTCCGATTCCTAGGCGGGGTATTTCCTTGCAGTTGAGAAATATCACAAACGAGAGATTTAACTTGGGTAAAGTTGAGTTTTCCGTTTAAATCAAATTGTCCTGTCTATGTGCGTGTTCATCAAAATGCCTATCAGCCCCTCTTGGCCAAACGGTTAAGTGTTCAAACTGTCAGCCGGAAGGTCGCGGATGCAAGACTTCTTGGAGTTTTGTGAGAACGTTCAGTTCAGCTGTAGCACCCTTTCAATGCGTAACTACCAGGCAACCAGAAGGAAGCACGAGGGCTGGGATACTGCCAGGTTGTCCAAGCCTAGACAGGGGAAGTCGAGATGCAGGGGCCGGGTTCGAACCACCGAACTTCCGCTCAGTAAATTCGCGCTCTAACCGCTGAGTCATTTCGCCCCCCATTTTTGTGAGATGCGCACTGCTAATGCTTCCTAATACGGATGAAATGGTTTTACAGAGTTTCTCGGCTTTTCCTCATAAGCTGGCTTCACTTACAGGGAGAAATCTCAGTTTTAAACCAAATTAGTTTGCAAATGACTGTATTTTGTGAACTGGGTTTATTCTGAACAAGTGTCCGATCACGGAAGAAACGGCCAATTTCCTCCTCCTGGTGACTGAAATTTCAGAAATTTCGAGATTTTCTATGCGGTACCTGGAAGACTTTGCCGCTACGGAAAAAATGATGAAAATCAGTAAGGCTACTGTCCAAACTAAGTAGTGAAGTCTGTAGTAAAGCTATTGATCCGAATTTTACTGGACGTTTAAAGCCAGCTATACCAAGGTGGAATTTCTTGCATGTAATTCGATACCATTTGGTTACTCACAAACAAATTTAAGTACTCTGTTGCTTCTACGGTGAAGGGTAAAATCGATGTCCCTGTTAGAAACTTGTTGTCTCGAATATTATTCCACATGCATTTCACTTCCTCAGAGGTCTGCTCACTTTCTATCTGGCTGCACCTCGATTCGGAACGGTTCAAGAAAGCTGTCAACCTCGTATTTGGTTCTGGTTTATTCACGCCGTACATCGATTTTTACGGTGAGTTATTTCACCAATGTCCAAACACAACCTACAGAACTATGATGAAATCATGCGGTCTATCGCACGCAAGCAGATGTATATGTCGGAATTCATGTAGAGAGAAAATGAGTTGTTCTGTCAAGAACACAAACGTTTGTTTTGGAGTTGATCCGTTTTCGGTCTACACTATCTCACGCAGCCATTCAGTCTGAAAATGAATGATTCTTCTGCATGAGACGATTAAAGCTATAAGGTAGTAGGACCTTATCTTGCTGTTTTGCAAGTGATCCACAACAATTGAAAAATCATCATCCAAAGTGAACACAGGTAAGTCGTTATCGCGTATTTGAGAATGGAAGTGAGGACTCCGATCTGAACACAGGTGACATCTCGAGTGCTAGATTGATGAGTCCTCTGGCTGGACAGCAGCTTACCCCGCATATGCCTATTATGACGCAAGTCATACGTAACAGCGCACTGCTCTCATCACTCTCACCATTGCCAGCAACACAGCAATGGTCTTGGACAGCACCAAGAACAGTGATGCTGATGTTTTTTCCACAGAAAGAAAATGTGTCGTTCCGCTGTAACACCCCTTTGGTACCTAGCTGCCATGCTACCCAAAGGAAGCACATGAGCTGAGATACTGTCAGGTTGCCAAAGTCTGGACAGGACTAGTCGAAATGCTGGGGCTGGGTTCGAACCACGGGCCTTCCGGTCAGTAGTTTCACGCCTTAACCACTGAGCTATCTCGAGCTCATAGCTACAGAAGGGTCAATCTGAAAACTTCCCAGGTCATAGGGACACAAAAAACGGAGTAGGATGGAGCTTGATTCTAACCTGCCCAGAACATTTTCCTTTGGCCGCATCGCTATACTTTTGCATAGAAGATCTGGCTAGAAAACTCAATCCCAAAAACGTCACTGCCCCAGGTTAATCGGGGTATTTTTCATTGTCGCCATATTCCTAACCTGAAAAGCGGGTCAAAATTTTGAAGGCCTTTGGTAAAATCGACTACTGTAATCTTGGAGTCCTCATCGTTACCGACAGCAGTAAACTAGTAGTACATATCGGCGCTTAACTGCCAGGCAACAGGTGTCAGCAATCGCATGTTTTTGCGAACTTGTCCTGCTGTATGCGGTGAATACGGTGACACAGTGGATGTCACCAAGTGACAGCCGATTTGACATGAAGGTACCCTTATGCGTGAAGTTCACGGTTGTATGTGGGCAGAGATACTGCCGTGGTTCTCAGACCTAGACGGATGGAGCAATTAAGGTCCTCAACCGAAGCCTTTGGCTCAAAATGCTTACCAAAAACTGCGGTGATTGTCTTGCGGCGAGTGGATCAGCGCAACTTTTAAGGACAAAAATTCCCACACATGCTCCAACCCTCCACGCGTTGATCCAGGAGATTGTGTTGGTTAGGCCACTATCCACTCACCAACCTGTCAAGAGACACTCTAGATTTTGCACATGCATCCTCCAGTACAGCTGAATGGGTTCCTGGATTAGGCAAACCGTCGCAATATGATAAGATTCAGTCTTTCCGCGACAGAGTCCTGTCTCTTCACGACGGAACTCCATTCGTAACTTACACAAGCAACGAATGGATCATTTTCGTTAGTCCTTCTTTGAAATGTGAACACCATACATTGACTACTATTCCCGTCAGAGGACCAAATATCTAATTTCCATTTTGCTGTAAATAATTTTCTCACTCTACATACTGAGTATTTGGGGTAGATGCTGTTTCTCGTCGGCTGTGTCGTCTAAAACAAAGAACACATCACCCATACTGGTCAGTAGCCTTTCGTTCTACATGCATGGTTGTAAACATTAAAACCCTTACCTTTTTACTCTTTTATTCGACCAGGCTAACTCCTCCTTATCTGTTGGTCATGTTCATCTACGCCGGTCTGTTTCTCCACCTCTACGACGGACCTCTATTCCCTCAGCGCATCGAGTTGACCGATGTCAATTACTGCCGTCAGCATTGGTGGATAATTTACTTTTCCAATTTCTTTTACACCAAAGAACAGGTAAACCTGATCGATCAGAGAAAAGTAAAGTTTATCGCATTCGACAGAGTTTACCTCTACTTCTACTTGAGTGCGTTATCTTTGTGCAAGTGGACTACTTCAGAAATGGAAGTAGTTAAAATTTTCCGCAGAACTAATTAATCGTCATGTCATGCAGCGCAATTCTAGCCCCGTCGAAGGAAGGTTCCGGTTGGACAAAGTGTCCAACCATGTGTAAGTACGTACCTACTGTGCACAATGAGATCTTTTCAGACCAAAAAATGGGGATGTAAGAATAATCAGATTTCGACCCGACGAGGGAGTTGAACTCCGTTCTGGCATCAGCTGAATATCTCGGTGAACTAACTAAAGAACATTAGCGAAATACACTCATAAGCAAACAAATTTGGTTTTGCGAGAGACTCACCTGAAACCCAGCTGAATCTCTCGTTTGGGATGTTTCCAGGCAACTGAATGCTGACGGAAACTCAGGAACTGCGCCTTGCTGATAAGCACCAAGAAGGGCGAAACCGGTCGTGGGCTGTAGAAGAATTTTCAGCAACCTTATGAGTAGTGCATTACGTATAACTAAAGAACAATTGTCTATCCCCTCAGTTTTTTTCAATGATCAGCAGTCCTAAACCGTCCCGTAACACGATTGTTTCGGGCATATTTTAGGAGTTGTTTATTCCTGATGGGTGCGTAAAAGATAAAGATAGCGGTCTGCATAACAATGGAATTTGTGCTTCAAGTTTTGATAAATTGAGTGGACCTTAAGTAAAGTAGTAACGGATAATTTTCAGAAAGGTTTGGAGTACCGTTTTCGGAAAAGTTTGGGGAAATCGGTTGATTTATTGTTGCGCAACGTTTCGCTTTTGAGACAAATGCTTCCTCAGGCCAAGTGACCAGTTTACGGGGTTGGTCGAGATTGAAGACAGAAGGAGAACAAATCAGCTAAGTTGGGCTAAACCGGTGTCAGCTTAGGAACTGTTTTGTCAGGATGGGTGAGCGAGTGTCAAGACCGATGGGGAAACCTACATGGATTTGAGTCCAACTTAGGAACTAGTTCTTCTGGTTCGTTTGACGTGAGGATTCCCGTTGAACATCGTTTACCTCGGGCACGCTGCACCTCCTGGTCTGCATGACACATAAAGGTTGCGGAAAATTAAAAATTACTAACTACCAGAAACCAAAAGACACAGGGACCATTTTAAACTGTCCAGAAGTACACTCAAAGTCCGTATACGCCAGCATTGGCTTATCAATATCTAGTCGAGTCAGGGCACGGTGCACAGAAAACGTCGACCGAACAGCAGCTCAGATCGATATTACCAACAGACTTCAAGAAATTGGATACCCAGTGAGTTTGATTAGGCGTCACTCAAGAAGGATATTGGCTTCGGTATCAAGACCCAGTCATTACATATAAAACAGGAATATCGGAGGTTATTTGATGGCTGCTGAACACATTCAACGGCTGAGTGGCGTTTCAGAAGGGAAAAACTTTACGCTCAGTTTTGATTCAATTGAAGGACCCCCTCCCAGTTGAAGGGACTAGGGACTGTGTATAAAATTAAATGCAACGATTGCACTGAGGTTTACACAGGATAAACAGCCAGAGCACTGCATACCAGAATTGGCGAGCATAAGAGAATAAACAAGCCATCAAGGAATGCGTGGGAATACCAAGCGCTGGTCAAAGATTCAGCAATGGTAGTAATTGCGTTAGACACAGGAAATAGGGTAGATTTGGAGAGTGTAGAATTCTTAGGTTGGGAACTGCGATCCACACCACAGCGGCTGATAGCCTGGGCGGCTGGAATCACCAAGCATCACATCATCATCATCGTCATCATCATCATCATCATCATCGACAGCATCAGTGCTCAACACCGATGCTTCGCTGCCGTAGGCATGAGTTTATTGTTAGACGTGGTTGTACGTGGGCTGGGATACTTTCAGGACGCCCACACCTAGACAGGAGGATGATTAGGGTCCTCAACCAAAACCTTTGGCTCAAAAGCCTAACCGCAAGGCAGCGATGTTTGGCGGGAAATGCAACTGCATTACCATTTCTACGGAAAAAGTCGCCACATGTTCTAAACCCCAACCTGGAGGACCTGAGGACCAGGAGACTGTGTTTCTCAGGCCTCTAATCATTGACCAACCTAGTATGGGAGACTTTGTGAGTGTCGCCGGGACAGCTCCCAGTATAGCTCACTGGGTCGCGGAGGTGCGCTAACCGTCACACCACGGTATGGTCCAGTCTGTTCATGACGGCACAGCAGCATGAATAGAATCGTGGGCGTGGAACTGGCGAGCGTATGGAAGTTGGTCTTAGATAAGCCGAGTTGCAATGCGACGTGTGGGCGGTTATAAAAAAACGTAGAATCATTAGCTAAAAGGGGATGGAAATCCCAACCCGACCAAAGTTCACAGAATCCCTCTCCCTTACACAACTATCGTACCACTAGCTCATCCACACAGACGGACAAAAAGTGCAGACGACTTCAAGCGAATCGGAAGAATTAGGCCCCAAGCTAGACTCAAATCCGTGTAGGTTTCCCCTTCGGTCTTAAAACTCGCTCACCCATTCTACCAAACCAGTACCTTAGCCAACACCTTACACCGATTTAGCCGAACTTAGCTGATTTGATCTCCTTCCGCCTTAAATTTCGACCAACCTCGTAACCTGGTCGCTTGGCCTGACGAAGCTTTTGTCTCAAAAGCGAAACGTTGCCTGGCAATAAACCTACCGATTGTTTCCTAATAGTTTCCAGAAAGGGTGACTTCCCAATCGGTTCCAAGCCTTTTGCACTGCGATCAAACTGCCCAGCTCAGCAAACAAACCAACGACCACTTTCTTTAATCCCCGAATCCTCATCACGTGGTCATGTCTTAAAAGGTTCCTCGAGTGAGGAATTCTCAGATTGAGGTACTATTCACAGTGTGAACTTTACTTCCTACTGAGCTCCTGTTAGTTCTGTTGATCTATTACTGATGGACGAATGTTCACTGCTAACGCATAGATTCACTGAGCCATTTGAATTTGCCGAGTCTTCTTAAATGGTTGTCGTTGGCCGAATAACGTTCCATGTGCTTAAATAAGATGACCAGTGTATTAGGGGGGGAGAGGATTCGTTTAATCGCTGAACATGGCACTTATGCCACTAGTGTTTCCTCTCCGATTGATGTGAAATCCTCAGTTGGTCGTCCATAGTAGTGCACCATGGGCGCCTGCATTTGCACAGACTGCCATTGGACCGAGGTAACGATTGACAGTTTAGGTGAACTATCTTATTGGTTGGCCGATCATTCTGTTTCCTAATTGGCTGGTGTGTAGGTTGTAGCTAAAAGGATTCGATCGTCTCATTCTGTTATCCTGAAAACGGACAAAGCGGGTCACATGAGATAAGCGTGTCGTTCGTGGCTTCGCGCCAACATGGAGTTTCCCCGGATTTATGCCACTCAAGTAAAAAACTGCGGCATATCACAGAAGGAACGATCACTTACTGACGTTGAGGTTTGGAGTACCTCCATCTATCCATGGAGTTATTACCTCAGCACATTTTGAAACGGCGCTTTTTACGTCTTTATTGGAAGGTGACAGTCCCAGTGGTATTCCTCCTCCGCACAAGACATGGTCTTCTGTTTATTTCAGTGTTTACCGTGGACTTGGTATCTGGCAAATGAATTCCAGTTCTCTGTATTTCTTGCTCCAGTCTTCATCACAGTAATGAAATGGTGAGTTTGCCGGTTAGTCTAATAAACTAAACAATCTTCCAAGGTTTTAGAACGAGCTAGGTTGTATGGAACATCAATCAGAATAGCTGAATAAATTTTGCATAGGATAGAAATATGAGAGATTCAGAGTTCACCAGCTACAGTACTTACAGTTCACCCTAGTACCAATGTGGTGGGGCTTGCTGAAGATGAAGATTGGATAAACTCACCAAATTTCTTACGGTTGACTTAGTTACGTTATACCTTTACCGTACTTATCAATTCAGAAGTCCTAATATAGAACCATCTGGGCCTTCCAAAAATAGTAACAAGTTTCCTGTATTTGAGCACTGGACCATCTTTCATCCAATGATTACGTCACTATTTTTCACACATTCCATTCATTTCTTCCGTCTGCAAAAATAGAAGTTGCGTGACGTGTACGAGGGCTACAATTAGTTATGCCACACTCGCAAGAGACAGCTCGCTTAAAGATGCGAAGCTAAGCTAGAACACAACTGTGTAGTTCTACATTGACAGGTTACAATTAGAAAACCAGGTGGATGGAAATTCGGGGAATAGTCCTACCTGATGAGCCCCAGGAAGGGCGAAACTAACGGTGAGTTCCTCAGCGTTTTGATTAGTAGTCGTCTTCAAGCCGACGCAGCAAAAGAAAAGCGAGGAACTATTCACTTCTAACTGGAAGCACATTAGGAAAGGAAGATGAACCTTCGGAGGAATGGTATATCTTTTGGTGAGTATCTCTGGTATAGTTAGGTCAGCTTCCATCCACATCAGTGGAACAGACCCCCAGAAATTAGGCTGTAGCTGATATGCGATTTCGCGATTTCTTTCCATTTTAATCATGATATCCGGTCGCTGCACTGAGAAAACAAGGTGGAACTTTTGGGGATTACATGCTACACTATGTGTTTGAGACTCATCAGATCAGTGGATCGCAAACAATGTGGAGCAGACTTTTAAAAACAGCGCAAGACCCGTTCAGGTGGGTGTTCACCGACTTGGCCCAAATGAGTCATGTTTACATAACCCCACACTATTTATTCTTATCCTTACAGGAACCCTAGAGTCGGAGTGATGTTTGCCGTACTCCTTCTTACGTCATCTACCGCGTCCACGTTCGGGATAGTGTACATGAATGATTCCCTCCAAGGACACCTAACAGCGTGAGTTCCTGAAGGAACTTTGCATAGTATTACCTGCCAGGAATTATATAACGGTTCGCAGTAGCCAATAATTCACAAGGTAAAAGATTCTTTTAAAGGTATGCTAACGCAGATGCTTTCCAAGCACGTGATTTCCCTGCTTTTTTTCCGTATTTGCGGTGGTTCATTGATGATTTTACGACCAGGTATAAACCATGTGACAAGGGTGCTGTGGTTCCCGTTGCTACCGTTCTGGTCACCGGAGAAATTAGGCAGATGCCAGAGCGAGCATTTGCCGGTAGAAGTTGTTGATACCTACTGCAAGCAAGGAAGCCAGGGGAAGGACATTTGCTCCAGGAGCAAAACGCTTTGTTTCAGATCTTAAAACAAATAGTGGAGCCTTGCTTCTGATGGATCAACCTGCTGAACAAATTGCGCGCCTCTCTATAATCATGCCCAGATTTTTAAAAAACAGTAACCTTTATCGATTCAATTGCATTGCTAATCAACCGTGCACAGTGCGGCCATACCTATACCAGCCAGAAACCACTAATTCTTGGAGATTTTAATGCACCTGACATTTCCTAAATTGACCAACTGGTATGTTTAGGGCTTTTGAACTCGTTCTAGTGCGCTGGCTCTAGTTTACGTCCTAATAATACCAACAAGGAAAATCGGTGTGTAAACCTAGTTATCAGATTGACCTAACACTAACAGGTCACGAGGTCACCTACTAGCGGTACAGCCTTGATTTCCCCCAAGAACCTCGAAAACTATTGAACAAGATCGAAACTTGACCAACAGAATAGAATAGAGACCGCAGAAAATGTTGGAAGAACAATCGAATCGCACTTTTGTGCCTTTATTCGGCGGAATGCACCAATAAAACCGATACGCCGGAGAGGATTTCACCTCACGCGAGGAAGATTAAAGCCGGACCGGGAGCAAAGCTACGAGTTAATTTAAAAAACCTGCTAAAATTCAGCGTGAAGATAAATTTGAAGGCTTCTGCTAACAAGGAACGTCAAAACAAACTCGATGCGTTCGATGAACCAACTACAATCTAAGGTTTTACTTGGAAGGATTGTAGGTTACGGTATACAAAAGTGATTGGCTGTTCCGCATCGTCGATACCATTTGCAAGCCAGGGTAGGCAGTAGCTCGATTTGAAAGGAAGGCCTACCTGCGGTGACAAACTGCATGATCGACGTTGAACAGGTCAGTAAAGGTCATCAAAATAGAACACGGACAGCCGATGTGCTAAGGTCACTGTTCACTATTTTGGCTGTCCCACCACCAATTGTCTAAAGCGTGTATCGTGCAGAGCTCTCATTCCTCATCATAAGCTTGTAAAAAGAGAGTAGCAACCAACTCGGTACAACTGGATCGGGGAATAATCAGTCACCTAATTGCACGCAAGCTGTTATCAGCATCGTTTCAAGAGGACAGGACCCTGCTCTTCATATCCAACGTCATATTTGAACGAGATCTTGAAGGTACTAGATAAAGACAAGTCAACCAAATCTGTTATCTGTTCTCCCAGTGAGCATTCGTCATAGCCGGTCACCATCTGATACGGCGAAATCTGCTTGTTCCCACTGTTTTCTAATTGTTGCCATGTCTCCCAAACATCTGAGTGATTCTTGACAAACGTGGGACTCTCTCTAACAGTAGCGGGCCACAAGTCCAAGTTTTATTGGACAATTTGTACTGTTTTCCAAAACCCATTATTGGACCTTCTCCTTTTTGTGTGTCCATTGGACTGGATTATCCATGGTGTTTATCGGTCGTGTGGGCTCCACACCCACAGGGATATAGAGTAGATTGGCTGTTCTAGCGAAACGTTCTCCAAATTCCAGAGAAATTCCCAAACCTATTTGGAAATCGTTGGTGGATTCGTTGGTGGAATTCACGTTCACAAAAATCTCATATGAATAGATCTTCCCCTGTTCTGGTTCCATTTCAATTTTGAAAATTCAGAAATAGGCCCAAGTAACCATATTTTAAGGCTATCTGTTATCCTGAATGCTCTCAGTGAAGTTCAGAGAACGCAAGTGATTTTGGAGTGGCTACTCAAATGGCTTTATATTGATGCCAGCAAGGAAACTGAACAACACATTAAAACAGGTACAACAAACAAATACAAACCACAGATATTACTAAATTTCCTCAACGGAACGTTTCACCACATCTTGATTATTGTATGCAAATAATAAGAGATGTCAAACTCAGACCGAAGCTTTGGAAATAAGATATATAAAATACCAAATTCCGAAGGAGTTTGTTTTATTTTTGTGAAAACAACGAATATTATGGGTGTCCAATTAAACGCTAAGGAACTTATAGGCCTGACGGATCTGGCGACTAGTAGAACAGTACACGAAGGTCACCCGGGAAAAGTGAATCCTTTTTAGCAAAGAGTAGAATTCACTCCGGACTGAGAATACAGTTCTTCACAGTATAGATGGTTGTTAGTTGAAATACGCATCTCCAGGCTGTTGTTGTTAAGACATCAATGAGTTCCGACTCGAACTTAAGCCAATATGTTTCGCGGATCGATCCCCTGGCTGTTCTCAACACATATTTATTCTTGTCGAACTGCTCCCGGTGGGCTTCCATAGGCCTTGGAGGACAGAACAACCAGTAGTTTTTTTGAAGTTGACATATTGAAGTCACTGATTGCAACCGGATCGCAATCCACCAGAAGGAAGCCGTGGAATTTGTTATATTTATCATTGTTTACCCTCGACGGAACCTTTCCAAGGACAAAAAATACGGCTATAGTTGTTAAGGAAAACAATAAAAAAACTGGATGAAACGGTGGGAAATAGGAAAGAAAAACGAAGGGGAAGATGACCGCCCACGCGTTTTCCGAACCCCACTTTGTTTAGAGTCCATGATAATTCTAACTATGCATTGTGGATTACAGAAGTTCAAGCCCTGATACTAGTCACTGCACGGTCTTAGGTTTACAGCTTTTCATATGTTTAAGAATCTTCAACCAATCCTGGCATCAGACGTGTGAGTCGTGGGCTCCAAACTGATGTAGGCCGAATCAGAAAGTACTTTAACACACCTAGTCTGATGCGGGTTATTATTCCACAATGTACCAATTAGGCTCCGATGCTTCCCCTTTCTGACTAGTACTGCCAGCAACGCTGAAGGAAACCTACTAAACAGGTAGAAAATTTGTAATATTTGGCAATAATTTGCATTCTACGAATCTCTTAACCACCCACAACTAATCCAAAATTGTCCAGCGGCTTTCAAGCCTCTGTGGCGCAACTTGACTGGGAGGTCTTGACAGACGGGCCACGCGATTGACACAACCAATTTATGTTACTGGGTCATCTTTCGGGACATCGGTCCTAGCGCTCACATTAGTGAAACGTGAAAATGATGACCTTTTCAGACGTGAAAATTCAAATGAGTCCGCTGTGCGCTGGTGGAGTAGTGGCAACACGCTCGCCTCGCATGTCAGATATGCGGAGTTCAAACCCCGGCACGGTCGTTGGATATGCACTGCTGATTTGCTCTAATAAGAGCGAAATTCGAGTCCAATGCTTCCTCACTTTGGTGAGGACTCATAAGAATGATTGCAGCAGACCAGAAGGATGGCCGTCCAAACGAGAGTAATGTGAGCAGGTACTCTAAAAATCCCCAACCAGTCTACAACTAGTTCGTTAGTACTCTCCGTCTAGTGATCAGTCCAGCGTAGTGAAATCGTCCATCATCGGTCATTTACTCAATGTCTTTTCTGAGACACTATGACCTGTTAGTCTTTCCTATCACGTGACCTCCAGTTAGTCGACCATAAGGACAGGCATTTTATATTCACAAACAGTCAAAGACATCGTGGTTTTTATCCACAGTACGACACGATAACTTTATTCTATTTTGCTCGTTTCAGGACGTCGTTCGAGTCCATTCTTGTCAAACCGTACACACACTGGGGTACATACACCATAGGGCTCTTATTAGGGTGGATTCTGTTGCAACGCAAGCAACATGGAATGGTAAGTAAAGTTTATACTTAAAGTTGCGCTGCTCTGTAAAAAATCTATTTCTTTCGTACCAACGCAGAAAGTTAATAGACGAACTCATCTAGGCGGTCGTTGGTCCGTTATCCGACCTACATTGCTGTAAGCGTCTTGTCACCAAATGAGATGTCCCCGAGTTGTTTCTGTGTGAGTTCAAATGTCAGGATATCACTTTAGCTGGCAATCAAAATTGTAAGCTCAGAAAGAAAACTCAAATAACAGTACACCACGATTCGGTGTAATGATTTAAACTAGCTCAGACACGTGCAAATCATCCTGGCCATTTCGAAAATAGCAAAATACAATCCTAATGAAAAAGTGACTTCAGAGAATTGTTGACGTTGCTGCCCAACTGTTTCACCAGTCCACAAACGGTTCGGCAAATTCGTGCCTTTCTTAAAGTATAGGTTGTTCAGGATTTCAGATTTTGATTTTTTTTACCTTGCATTTTCTCGCATTTTTCATTCGTCTGTTGTCTGAGTATGCACCCGCTGCTTGCTTTTGGCCAACATTATAAATGACGCTAACAGGTTTTTTCTGTGTACATAAGTCGTCCCAGTATTCAAAATGAATGACAAGAACTCCTCTTCTTGTGTACTTTTATGAAGGAACTTATTCACCTACCCGACAGTACGAGAACTTTTACCAAAAAGAAACCAGTACGTAAGATCTGTTCATCGAAAGTATCCTGTGTCGAAGAGCTCTCAGAGTGTTGTGGCTTCGGGTAAGACATCCTTTATCCGCTTGTTAACGGGAGATTCAAGTCAAGACCAGCCGAATGTTCCATCTGTAATATTAATTAACTGAGCATGCCGCACAAGGCTCGCCCATGTTTCAGTCGGAACTACAATCAGGATATCTAGTTTGCCAAATAATCTCATATTAGGAAGGTCATATTCCTGAAGATTATCCCAGAATGCCTGAAACCTACTGAGACCCTCAACTCCACTAAACGCCGATCAGGCAGTCCTGGATCAAAGTCAGACAGTGCGAGACAGCCTTGGATCAAGGCCAGACGGTGCTTCCTGAATAAATAGCTCTAGGCCTTTGTACCCTCACACTCGCTTGTTTCAATGAAGCTGTTGTGTTCCTTATCGGAGAGTCTTTTTCCGGCACTAGGCACTGGAGCGGAGACAGCTATCAGATATAGCATCTCATTGGCACAATAATTTTACTTTTACAGGACTCAACTAAACACAACTGTATTTCTCATTTACACTGATTCGCTTCAACTGAATGCACGGCATCGGACCGCCTCATGCTTCAGTTAGCAGGACATTTGACATATCGTGATACGTTGTTGTCTGGACGTAACATACAACTTATAAGATTGCTGAAAACTCTTCGACATCCCACGACCGGTTTCACCAACCTTGGGGTTCATCAGGTAGGCTCAGTCCGCAGTCGTGGGCGATCAAAGAGCTTTTAACAACCCTATGAATTACGTGTTACATTTCTAGACAGGAAGTCGCCTTATTCTTTTCGACACGACACCACTTAGATGTTGCTAGGCAATTTTCCCCAACCCGGCACTGATTTTGCCATTCTTGATATTCATCATGTAAACGTAGTCGACGTACTTTTGACAAAGTTATTTCTTATCTGAACACTAGAATTTTGCCTGAGTTGCGTCACACAATCATCATCAAATTAGATTGCTGCCGATACCTGCTGAATTCTTCGTTTTGACGCAATCAACTTGGTGCCGGGGCACTCACAAGACAGGTTTCAACCAAAAGTCTACAATTCGCCTCAGTTGGTATGTAGTGAATCCAGGTTAAAGCCGGGTATAAGCTAAGATGCTTGGAGTAAATTTACAGACATACTGAAGCCAGCTGAGTTTAAGCACACTGAGGAAAGTGCTCACAATAGTAACTTCCGTATGGTTCATAATGGTCTTCAGAGAGTCGGCATTTTGTGTCATCAAAGTTGGGTGTCTGCTCCCTCATTGAACCGTGCATGAGAAATTGCCTCAGTTTGCATCCAAAGCTGTTTTTCATGTTGTCCAGCAGTGTCAGACAAAAGCGGACCGGTCGTCCTTGATTCCGATCCCCGTGGGGTGCGATTTTAAAAGAGCGAATACTGTCGTCCTAAAAAATTCCGAATGGGCCCCCAAGATTTTCCGTTTCTCCTAGGATCAGTCACCTACTTAAAGTAGTAAGTTGGAATCCTTTTCTGAGGATGTTTTGCCAGAACCGTTCAGTTTTGTCCTATACACTCATCTGCATACCAATTTGGTTTTGATGAGGGACTCATCCGAAACCCCGCCTGACAATGTTGTTTGTGATGTTTTCCGCCTACCTTATGAGCCCTGAGAAGAGTGAAACCAAACATGAGCTGCGGAAGAGCTTTTAGCATCATTATGAGTAGTGTATGAGGTCAATTTTGTCTTTATAGGTCGTGAAGACCTGCGTGCAATCCGTTACAGCCTCAACTCTTTTGGCTTCCAGAAAAACATAGACACATACAAGGCTAGTTACTTTACTCTCAATATCTCTAGGAAGGCCAGAATCTCGATTCATCTCGGAAAATTGTGTGATAAACTTCAACAAAGCGTGCACACCAGTGCACAGCAGGAAATTACGATGATACTCGTCGTTTTCGTCATTTCGGTCTTATCTGAGACTTAGCTGAATCCCAGTTGAATCGCTCAGTTATGGGCATCTTCAGCCCCACGTGCCACATAAAGGCCAATTCATGTTTCGGTTCGTACAGTATCGAAGTATAGTATCATGAATGGACTACCTATAAGGTTCTTGAAGACTCTGAAGGCTTACGACCGGTTTCGTCCTCCTTGGTACTCATCAGCCAGGTGTGGTCTCCGAGTTTCCGTCAGCCTTACGTTACACTTGAACAAAAATTGCATGGACTTGGCCCATTTGATTTTCACGGTTCAAGTAGAACATATGGTCGACGGAAACTCGCAAAGATGGTGAAACCAGTCGTGGGTTGTCGAAGAATTTTCAGCAACCTTACGAGTACTTTATTTCCTGAGAAGTAAACATCGTTTCCTTTAAAAGTTTGTTGAAATTATTAGCACAGACTTAGAGTAAACCATGAGGTTTGCTCCAAATCCATCAAAAAGTACGGAGGTTCGGACTCAGGTACTTGGCAAAGGGGAACTTTTTGACAGCCTCTCAAACAATTGCCCAAAGCACAAAATCCTACACTCCATATTTCCCATTCAAATACCGAGTGCAAATCTGTGACAGAGTAAGGATGGAAAGTGATCCACACGCTGCAAACGGTGCGCTGTTACTTCATGAAGGTGATCCATTTTTCGGGCACATATCACATCTTCCTGTTAGCCGAAATCTTCCTTGAGATACCATAATTATCATACGGGCCATCAATCGATAAGCATCTGGTAGAATCGACTGTTCCAGCTTCAGACAGGACTTCCTGACACAAAATGCAGTTTTACATCGCTCATCACTTCAACACTGCGCTTCTGAAAAGAGTAGTCACCCAGAGTCAAAACGTTCATGGTTTCCACTGTGTCATAATGCAGTATTGAAGGGCGAACCCTTCGAAAATCCAGTATGCTAAGCGTTTTACGAACGTTGTGTGCATTTTCCAACCTAAAGCTGTCACCTTGACGTAGTAGTCACGACGACCTTGTGTCTTCTGAAAGTGGATACGCGTCTTGTCCCCGAAACCTGCGCGCAACACTCAAGTTTGGACATGTACCCTGCCACACTCATACACTCATTCCATGCGCTTGCGATGGCCTAGAAACAATGTTTTTTGGAATACATCGTCAATGGGATTTGCGCTCATCCCTTGAGCTGCAGGCACATTGAGACAGTGAATTCCAGCGAGCACTTGCATTTGCGCCGTTGTGTTTTCTAGCTCAATCAAGCTCAGCGCCATTCAGTGTAAAGCCGCGCTTTGTTTCAAGTGTTAGTTTTTGCCCAACAGACCAAATGAGTTGCTCATAGAAGTAAGATAACCCGAGTCGAACGGTTAAATCAATATGATTGAAATATGCGCTCAACGAATAAATCGAACTAACAGATTGGGGCATCTGATTAAGCGGTCAGATGCGAACGCAACATCCATTATAAAGGAGAAAATAGGACAGCGCAACAAACCGATTAAACAAGAGGAAATCGCACTAGTACGCAGTTTAAACTGGAACCAGCTAGACAGAATGAGAAAACTACCAAAAATAGAAGACATTAGGGTAATCCACAAAATCAAAGGAAGCAGATCACAACGCAATACGAATCACAAGCGGACCAATGAACTCTCGAGAAAGCTGTCCCGCTATCAGCCAAGCAAGCCAACAACTAGTGTATACTCTTCAGAACATATATAAACGCACACATGTAAGGAGGAAACACATACTGGTTTCTCCGCACTTGGTGACGAAGCGTTGGTAAATTGATTGCCAAGCTCGAGCAACAGATCAGCAGCCCAGTGAGCAGCAACAAACAACGACAACCAATAGCGCAAAGACTATCCCTTCCAAAGCACTAGAATGCACGGGGCCCGGACGCTTTGCATTCGGCTGCATGTTGGTACCATACAGAGTGGTGAAGAAAGGTCTGAAAACGGTCATCACAGAAGCACCGCTATCTGCAAAAAAGGTGCACAAATACTACGTCGAAATTACCGTGGTATTAGTCTAGCAGCTGTGGTATCTAAGCTGTTCCTTTGTTTTGTCTTCTGTCAATTAAGTGGACAAATCCAAGGAAATCGTTCAGTATTTTCACCTCAACAGAGTGAAAGAATTACATATTCACCGCTCAATAGATCACGGAACTATGGTGTTGTTGTCAAGAATGTCAGATTCCTGAAAATAACCCCAGAACGCCCGGAACCTATACAGACCCTAAAAAGCCACCAAAATCTCAATAGGGAAGCCGGAAAGCATCCAGGCCAGTCAATAACTCAAGTAATTTCAGAAAAAGCCGACGAGTGTTCAGGCACGCCACAGAAGCACGACCGAATATGATCAGCGTTCAGGCATTTCATAGAAGCACGGTCGATGTTGGTGGGTGTTCACTAAACGCCTATCAGANCATGTGCCACTTACTTCCTCCACAAACAATTTAGAATTCTTCAACATTACTTATGCGATTTTTCTACTATCTTTGGGCAGTGCTGGATGATCAAACATTAAAACGTTTGACGTCCTCAATGGCTATATAAGCCCTATAAACAATACACTGTGCACGACATGTGACATACTGATTGGTGTCACCTATGTATCACGGGTGTTACAGGACTCCAAAAGCTTACCTGAGGTATGTTGTAATCTTTACTTTGCATGAGGCTCAGGTTCGATCCTATCCAGTCCAAAACAGGCACCCTAAAGGGCATAACAAGACCTAAGGCACAATTCCCGAGTTTCCGTCAACCTTATGTTCTACTTGAAACCAATTTGCACGGATTAGTGAAATACACTCATTTGCAAACAAATTTGGTTTTGCGAGAGACTCACCTGGAACCCAGCTGAATCTCTCGTTTGTGATGTTTCCAGGCAACTGAATGTTGACGGAAACTCAGGGACTGCGCCTAGCTGATGAGTCCCAAGAAGGGCGAAACCGGTCGTGGGCTATCGAAGAAGTTTCAGCAACCTTATGACTAGTGCATTACGTATATACATGTATCTCGATATCTTGAATATCGTAGCAACTGAAACATGAGGCGGCCTGGTGCAGCACATTCAGTTGCATGGAAACATCACAAACGAGAGATCCAGCTGGGTTCCAGGTGAGTCTCTCGCAAAATCAAATTTGTTTGCAAATGAGTGTATTTCACTAATCCGTGCAGATTGGTTTCAAGTAGAACATAAGGTTGACGGAAACTCGGGAATTGTGCCTTAGGTCTTGTTATGCCCTTTAGGGTGCCTGTTTTGGACTGGATAGGATCGAACCTGAGCCTCATGCAAAGTAAAGATTACAACATACCTCAGGTAAGCTTTTGGAGTCCTGTAACACCCGTGATACATAGGTGACACCAATCAGTATGTCACATGTCGTGCACAGTGTATTGTTTATAGGGCTTATATAGCCATTGAGGACGTCAAACGTTTTAATGTTTGATCATCCAGCACTGCCCAAAGATAGTAGAAAAATCGCATAAGTAATGTTGAAGAATTCTAAATTGTTTGTGGAGGAAGTAAGTGGCACATGACAAATGAGCTGATCACACTCCATAGGTTGTACTAGCTTGGCCATATGTTTCATATGCCAATGGACCGATTTACACTACCAGCACACTCTTTGCGCAACTATGCGGAAGGTTGAGACGAGCCAGGAGAGGTCACTCAACGGCTTGGTGAAAAAGTGTGAAAGTCATTACCAGATAACTCAGCCATCCCGATTGATCGGGACCCCGAGAAGAGGACACGCCATTGGTTAGAGACATTTGCAAATATGTCCGAGTCAAACCTTTAGTGGCTCACATGCATCCAGCCTATTGCCTTCACTGTACACTTTCTCCCGGTCTTCCCACTCTCAGATGCTCATATCAGCCACGTCAGTCACTAACTCTGATTCCAAACTGTCGGCCAACGAACCGCTGTATAACATGAACACGTCTCACATTTATGGTGGCGGCAATGATGGTGACAATGACTGTAACGACTGCGATATGACACTGGTTGGTATGTTAGCAAGGGAGAATTTAGGAAGATCTAAAAGGCGTTTACGTGTTTTTTTTCCGAACTGCTGTACAAGTAAGTGACCACAAAAATGACTTGGTTTTTCATAGTTTTCTTCGACTGGAGCAGAATCAATACGTCGAGCGCCGCCAGGAGATTCCAGCAAAGGGCTTAATTTTGCACTTTTCATTCAGCGCTATTTAGATTACGTGATGAAAATCCTAACCTAGTTGTGAGAGGTACGAATGACAGGAGCTGAAAACTGGCACAAGAGTAGATAAGTCAGAGAGTGGAGACTCACGTGTGATAACATATGACGAACTAGGTATGAACGTGAAACCTGTAGTTGTTCAGTGAAATTGGTACCTTCAAAGCTGTCACGCGGTCTAACCATTATCTCACCGTTTGACGTAAACGAATCCAAGATCAGCCATGTTGCTTCCATGGGAATATGAAACGTAAGTGTAGTTTATTGGTTAATCTAATCACTGCTCCCTCTCTTTGCACATTCTCCCTACGCCTACGTGAAACCAGATCGTGCTTCTGTAGGTTTTTCTACAGACATCTAACCAAACAAGTCCACTGAAAAACATCGCTTCAGTTGTGATCCATTTTGAAGGCTGAATATATCATTTGGCACGCATGTGCTGGTTGAACAAAGCCACGTTGGTCATGACCTTAATAAAACGTATCACCTGTTTTCTGTGTGCATCTTTTTGCCTCCTAAAGTGACGAAATACAATAATAGCCCACTTGTGTGTAGTTTCGACATGTACTTTCACCATGTTAAAAATACGGGCTGCAGTATCACTGAAGATGAGGTAGAAAGCACTGACTTCACACGAGAATCCCAGACACAGGATCTGAAAAACAACAACATGAATTGCCTCACGTCTTGATGTCACGCGCTCCTAGCGGTCTCATAAATCACATTATCAGTGAGTCACACACGACGCCTTATGCTCCACCGTCCTCTTGTGCCACCAGAAATTGCTGCACCGCCAGCCCCCTCCACTGACCACTTCGGTAATTACACCCCTGCAGTCCAGAAACATTTCCAGGGGAGCCATCACTGAAGACCACTGATTTAGTTTAAGAAAGGTGTGTTGTTTTTTTATCCTGGATTTTACGTGCTGCTAAGTGACGTACTTTGTTTGCAATCGTCCTCGTTTTTGCGCGTCATAACACACAACCCCCCCCCTGTATGTTACAGCTGCCAAGGAACTCACGGCGTGAACAATTAATTGTGGGCTCAGCGTTGGCTTTGGTTTCCTCCTTTTGCCTGTCCAGTTTTTACGGGCTTGGCGGAGCGACTAACACAACCGAACCACACAGTCTTTCAAAATTCACTTCAGCTCTCTACACCGCTTTGTCGCGACCTGCGTTTGCCCTCGAGGTTGCGATTGTGATTTACCTTTGTGCCACCGACAATGCACGTGAGTCATCACCATACTCCACAGTGTGAAAATCACTACTTTCCTATCGGTTAATCTTGTCGAATTCAATAGTGCACGGAAGATAAATTGAGGATCATCACACCTACCATGGGTGAAACCTCATAGGGCCAGTTTCGTCGGTTTCCATAAGGCACCGGAGATTGGGTGACCGGCGGCTGAGTTAAGAAACGCGATTTATCAAACAAAGTCCATAAAGGTTTTCTGAGGAGAGATGTTTAGTAAGGAACACCGTATAGGCCCTAAGGTTCTGTCAAGTAGGCTCAAGTGAAGCGAACACAATTTGACCCACATAGCAACTCACTGAATGAGCCAATGAACGACAATATTGTATCCACCACGTAGTGCACGTGATTCCTATCCTAGTGTCACACTGACTTAACATGTAGAGTGTTCTAACACTGGTCGTTTCTCAAACCCGTCGAAACGAGGTTTTGAGAGGTTATTTTGTGAGCATTTCTAACTTTGTTCACCCTGGTAGACATTTTCGATTAGTTGAGACTTGATCAAAAAGGCACAGTACAAATGTGAATGGGAAATGGTCCTGATTTGTTCAGTACCATGGTTCAATGGACGGTTAGTTATCAGTGGAGAGGAGGCAGCATAGTACCATCCGTTATGTGGGAGCAAAACGGTGTGTGGGAGGAATATACACTATGAGAGTGGTTTCGGGCGAAAAATCATCATTTTCAGCTGTAAGAACCGCGTACTTGTCGTACAGGGGTTGTAGATGCCGCAGTTTCGTTCACCGATGATTTGGAGAGGTGGGGTAGGTAGCTGCACATTGGAGGCGGGAGCTGATAAATTGGTGCGTAAATACAGAGCTGCCAGTGGACTTTTAAATGGGGGTATTGGGAAGGGTATTATACATTGAAGGCAATCGCTTGGATGCACGAGCGCCATTGAGGGCGCGACTGGGCCATGACTGACAGTGTCTCTAACCATTGATGTGGCCCGTCTCGGGGTACCCATCCAGGAAGACGACAATGACCAGCACAGCTGAATTTGCTGGTAATGGCTTTTATACTTCGCTGCCAAGTGATTGTTTGACCGCCTCTGGCTCGTTTCCACCCTTCACGTGTTTGTGCGAAAAGAACCCTTCGAGGAAGTCGGTCGACTGGCATACGCAGCACGTGGCTAGGCCAGCGCAACCCATGCAGTGTGATCAGTTCGTCTATCGAGGGTGATTTATTTCTTCCGAATACCATTCGACGTACTTCAGCATTGCTTATCCGGTGCAAAACAGGTTAGAAAATAACCCTTCAAGGAGTAAATCGGTCCCATGCGGATCGGCTCATGTGCGGCATTTTCCATGTGTCGACGCAGTGGCCAGTTTCGTATTTTCTCTGATTCGCAGAAGTGTGTAGGGATAAACCTCTTTTTGCCAGCATCCAGCTGAGTTAGTAGAAGATGGTAATTTGTTGTTACAAACTGCAACTTACTATTTTGGACAGCAGTCAGTTCATCCATTGATTTTATCCTGAGTAGTGCTCACCAAGCTAGATCCACAGCAGCGTATATTGCAGTTAAGGAATTAAACAACCTTACAATTTTATGAGCGATTTACTTGACTGGTATTTTATAAACCATCAAAAGTTATCCTTCAATAGAAGAGTCTATGTGACCTGATTCAAGGTTATCATCTTTTTGACCGGTCGAAATGGGGGATCACCTAAGATCACTGTATCAGTTGTCAGTACTAGGTCAACCAACCATCGGAATGCCCACAATCTGGCAACAACCGATCGAAATAGTTGTCCCCTACATATATAAAAATACATACTTATTTCATGTAATCCGATCCGCATGACTAGAGTCCTGAAAAGACGAGGTTCCTACAACAGACTTTATTGCTATCCAGAGCCGAGCATCCGTACAGCGCAGGTGACCGTCGTTCAACGGCCTTGAACTGCGATCGATCAACAACGGAGTTCAAATATGGACGATAGTCAAACTGCCCGAATTGACAGAGTGAGTTTGCTGGCGTACGTATGTGTCTATGTCAGAAACACTCATGGGCACAAGCCAGCGTATTTAAGTAGCCATAAAGAGCTACTTACATTAGACAGAAAATGTGCCATTATATATAAACAACAAATGGAAACACTGCTGAGATGGGCTGGGGATCAGTACTTTGCCTACCTCAACTTCAGTAACGCATGTAATCCAAATAATCAATGTCAGCGCTTTATAGCTTTCGTTCTATCCCTTTGATGATCTGGTTGGTTCACACAGAAAGCTTCTTTACCAAGTTTATTAAGCAAGTTTTTTGTCATTTCTTTAGTATACTAATGAAGGAAGGCTGTATAGGGTGTTCATAATAGACAGAGCCAAACAAACAGTCACTTGTAAGCCGGCAAATTCCCCCTATGTGTCGCGTTCCTGATCAACCTGTTGTCTAGTAGACTGCTTACCCACCAGGCCCTATCAAGAGCGCATCTCCGCAAATCGAAACCATGCAGTCCATCAAAGGAAGACTATGTGGCCATCTTTGTTGACTTCAGGAAAATCCCACTGCTGACACGAAGACCGAACAGACATTTTCAGTGTTGGAGAGATGCAGTTCAAATTGGTGTCAATTTCTTTTTCACAGGGCTGCCACGTGAACGCCACTTTTTAGTATGGAAGCACCGGTAATTTCGGCAGAATTGTTACACGAAGAGAGCAGAATATCGACAATTATTCATTTGTGCGTGTGTTGTCAAGCTCTTTGAGGTATAAAGATACCAAACGATATTTATGAAAACGGTTTTTTTACCGTTGAAATTGATTTCAAAAACGATACATTATCACCCGCAACGTCATTATGGTACTAACGAGCTTTATCCCTATCTGCCCACAACATGCAGCACATATCAATGCGTTGCTCAGCTGGTCTGGATTCCGACTGCCCTCACAGTTGACCTATGGATTGTTTCTCATACATCCAATTTACGTCTACCTGATTTTGTTGCGATTTCAAACGCCCATTACGTTGAGCAGCGTAACCCTGGTACGTACCTTTTCTGATGAGCATCTTGTGATTACTATTCATTTTCAACATGTCCGCATTTAAATGTATAGCAAGAAGAACAGTCTGGCCTGCTTTGTCTCATACGAATAGTCGGGGCAGATCAAAACCAGATTGTATAAACCATTCTCAAAATATAAAGCCCTGCGTCATATGTATCTATCCCATTAGAACTGATGAGAAACATATTTAGGAACATTGTAACAGTTCTTTTATGATCAGCCGTCACGGATGTACTACATGTGGATAGTGTACAAATGAGAGCACGACCAGTGTTACACAAACAACGACCCTATAATTGCAAATGTCAGCTAAAAGTTGTCAAGGTCAGTCTGACTGTCTGAATCTGACATATGGCTGATTATCAATGATGCGGGATTCGGACCTTGACCTAAAGGTTTCTGCCCCGAGGATATCTGGATTACATAGTTTGGAATGTTTCCCGCAGCTTGCTGCGCAACACACCACCTCTCTGAGTCAACCCAACAGGCCTATCCACTTATCTCTACATGGAGTGCCGGAACCGCAGAGAGATTTCACATCCTACATTCACATTTGTGCAAATCTTTGGTGGTCCGTAGTCAGAAGTACCTGGTCTACAGTATAGACACACCGCAAAGCCCTATTAAACTTGCTCCTTGTCGATGTTCACGTAGTCGACTCTGAATTGAAAAAAATTATTGTCATTAACGAACTAAATTAATTTTCAAATTAAGCTGGCGGTAACAGAAGACTCAAATGAATTCCAGCGATATCTCTCTTTTACGAGTGTACTGCGCAAAGTCCGCCTCATGATTCATTTGGAACGATTGGAGAGATAGCTTAGTATATTTTGTAGACGGAACACACTACTAATAAGGTTGGTAAACATTTCCGGGAGCCCACGACCGATTTTGCCTTTCTTGGGGCTTAACGAGGGGGCATGTCACCCGTCATGTGTTCCATAGAACACAAGCGGGACATGAAGTTGACGGAAACCAGGGACTTCGACCACTTAAAAGGCCTCAAGATGAGTAGTAGGTTGTTGAATTTTCCAGCAACTTCATGAGTGGTGTGTTCCGTCAAGAAATAAATGTCTTTGTTATTGACTAATTGATGGAGGTTAGTTGAAATCCAACTCCACTCCGAACTCTACTGTGCGACCTGAGTAATCGTTCTTTTGTAGAGTTTTTTAGAGTTACTTCTATCGCTCCATTTGATAAGGACCAGTTAGTATCCTTGCTATATAGAACAAAGTCTTTATCAGCCCAAGCTTATGAAGAATTGGAGTGTAACTCGTGAAGTGTATATCCAGAACACCCCACGTGACCTTGCGGTAGACAGAATGTTTCAGTAACCCGTCGTACGTCTTGAAATTTCGTTACCTGTCAACTAATGAAACAAAAGCGATTTGGCCACTCTGGCATTGATTAGGTGACAGGCAGAAAGCAAGAAATCAGTGTCTGCTCAACAGTGTATCTGAGTTTGATTGTACGTAATCCCTATATTTTCCGTCAGCGACTGCGGACACTTCACAATGAAGAATTGTCCATGAAAGTGACCAGTCAAATCGGTTTAAAAGGCGGGTAGACTTCACGCACTCTATTGAAGAAAACGGTGCATGTCGTCGCTGCAACCTCGGACAGCATTTGTAGATGTGGGATACAACCAATTGTACCATGAGAGTTTGGGAGGTGGCTTGACCTCGTTGCCACGGCTTAAGTCTTGAAATTTTATATCAGGCGCTGGTGTCCGTTTTGGCGTCATTCGAAGAGTTCAGCAGTAGCTGCCTCCCATCAGAGATGATTTCACAACCTGAAAACATGCAACAGACTTTCAGTTAGCGGTGAGTTGGTTTATGTCCCCACGAAAACCTCCCAAGATGGAGGAAGTTTCACACCTGCTTCTTCGCCCAGAAATTTACGGATTACAGTGTGATGTCCATCAGCATAGAAATAACCACCAGATATCTACAACATTCCCTTGGAAATCTCAGCGTCTACTTATAATGAGACAGGTTAGACTTTATGCTTCAAAAGTCAATAACTTATCGTTGAGTTCACCTTCCTGATTGTATTATCCTTTTTATACAGGTAATATTGTTTCTTGCCGTATCGGTACTCAGTTTCATCAGTTCGTTCTTCCTGTTTCTGGTCACTGAGATACCGGTGAGAACGGTTGAACAATTTTATGGACGCAGGTGAAAGACCCCTTGTCGGATGTAGATAAAATAGTTTTTCATTATTCTATTTTTATAAACAAACTGAATTCGCTTCGCTGTGCAGATTGTTTTCACTGATGGGATTCACATATTTTCGTTTGATCCTTTGTTACTTGTTTATAAAATACATTTTTTGAGTTCGTTTCTGTCGGAAATTTATACCCAAAGGGCTGGAAAGCCAACTTTTTAAAAGATCTGTAAACACCACTCACAATAAATATACAAAGGGCTCATGGAAAAGAACATCAAGAACACCACAAAACGAAACATGCATTCCACCAACAGACTAGACGAATCATAACCTACAACTGAGCTACAGCATCCACGCTTTTTTCATTTCAAAACATTTCGGCGTTTAGATGTTTCCATACGAAGCTCCAGGTGTCTCGGTAGGACCTTGGAAATAAGGTGTATCAGGTGAAAACCTGGTGTAACCAAGTATACCACTGATGAAACATATGTGTAGTGTCTGGGCAGGTGTCACAGCGCCGTCCCCGCATCTGATGAGAGACTGGTAAAAAATTATGGAACCGCGTCGTAGTGCTCGTTCATTACCGTTTACTATTCAAAGAACGTCAAGAAATATCCAACATAACGCTTGAAAATGTTCACTTCTCCAATTCTCTATGCGAATGAGATTGTTGCTTTCATGCCTAATAGCTTGTAACCAGTTAGTTCGTGCATTTCAATAAACGACTCCGCATCCAAGGGCGTTCCCCCTCTTACCGATAGCACGGATGTTCCTTTTTCCGGACCCCATGCCACATTGGCAGGACCTTTCTTGTTTCCTAACCAGACATTTCGGTGGGCCGAAGGCGTTTCGCGTACAGATCATCGATGCACGGTTGTTTGAGAGTTTGTCTCATGCTGCCTGGGCCGACTTAGTTTCATAGACTGTCTAATATCTCCAACGTAACCGACTAGTTGATAGGTAGGTAACATGCAAATCGGATGGTGCGTTTTAAACCTATGTTGCATTCCGGCCTCACTTCTGCGCACTTGAATGGTTCGTTGAATGTCTCCCTCCTAGTGGCTCTGTTCCGATTTGTGCATTTGCTTGTTACGCTGTAGTCTGCAGCCCATCCGTTTGGGTGGCTGACTGAACAGCTTTCTACTTGGAACAAAAACGTTTTCTCGGTTTGACTGGGCAGCAATCTTACCGGCAGAAGATATGATACAATGTTATTGGTTTCTCTTCACCAAGATCAAGGAAGTTATCACCTCTCAGTTGGGAAAACGTCTAGATGCTTTCCATGCAAGAAAAAAGAGGGCGGAGTTTTTCCAGGCACAGTACTAGACAATAAACACAGCAACGTCGTTCCGGTTTTCTGCGCCCTGGGACCCCAGAACAGGACACCAAGAACAGTAGCATAAAAGTACACAATGGTTGGCAGTGAGGGGATCACGTAAAGAAAACAATCACTTGGGACCTCAAGTCTAACACGAACGGTGTAACCGGATCGATGTAGAAGCAGTCGACGGCCTACCATGTGTTTTGGGGGAACGGTATGTGCAAACCTAACACTTGGTAAGCCATTCCGATGCCAGTGACCTAGAGAGTATAGAAAGCATGCAACAGGACTGAAGATGAGGAGTTCTCAACACATTGCAACCACCAACTCACGATGGTGTTAGATACCGAAGTCCGAAATGTTCCGATTCGGAGTACAAACTAATAAAAGGGATCTCGGAGCAAGTAACGGCCCACTTGTATACACCTACCTCCGGAGGACAGACCAAGACTAGCCCTACAACCTCTGGAAAGCGACCGAAATATTGTGAACTATGGAACCATGTATGATGAGCAGAGTCATGGAAAACGAACCGTGGTGACTGCGATTTAATTGGTCTGTCCGGCTCGTCCGACAAATTATCATCATCAGAGACAGCAACATCAGTGTTGACAATGATGCTTCACTTTTATCTCAATTATATTCAAAGCCTCAGAATGAAAAGAAGAGAAATAAATGGATGGGGGAAGGGACCCCATGCTGGCCTATCACAAGCATCCTGAGGTGCCTACGCCTCCAGGCGCCGAATCACACAATCTGGAAATAAACTGACAGCACGAACGTCACTGACATCGATCAGCCGCCATTTCTTGCAGTGTCTCCAGCCAAGCGCAGAAGGGGTCAGGGGGACCCCATCCTGGAAGGCATACAACACCAACAACATCCAAACTCTTCGTAATCTCTTTTACACCCTTCCGCCAAGTCACACGCTATTCGCCCCGCGGTCTGCGCCATTCTAAGTGAGGCACGGAGAACAAAACTGGTCTCAGTAAACGGTGTTCCGGCATGCGCAGAACATGGCCAAGCCACTGCAGTTGGTGTTACTGGGGGTTCGCCAAGAATTGAGTACCTGCTGCACAACCAAACACCTGTTTTATAATCAACCCGTTACGAATTCACTGACGCCAACCGACCTTAGCAATGCTTCTGAGGTATCGGTGGTCAAAAACATAAGGACTCCTCACATCTGTTCGCAGATGTCATATTTTGCAAGAGTACAAAAATACAGCCCTTACTGCAGTCTGGTACATGGGACCCTTGAGACTCAGTACTTTGCCGTTTTGACGCCACAAGTAATGCAAATTAGTGAACGCGATTCACGTCTCTAAGATTCCTGCACTGACCTCATCAGATACATTTCCGCAACCTCTACTGATTCTCTTCAGAGACTGCACGTTATGATGCATGACTTTGCACTTTGAAGGTGTTAGGTGCATGCCGAAAGATGGTATAATGGTGGTCAGTTTAATCAACAGGACTTGTACTTCGCGTTCGTCTTAAAAATGACGGCGATGTAGTCTGTGTACCCCAGATCGACAAGGTTCTCACTAGCAACAATTTGAACACCGTGGTTTTGAAGACTTTTCAGCGCTCGCTTGAGTGCTTCATCAGCGACGAAGTTGAACAAGAGTGGAGAGATTGGACATCCTTGTCGGACAATGCTTTTAGTAGGGGAGCTTTTGGAGAGCTCACCATACACTCTCACACGACCCGAAGTAGGTGAACATAAGGACCGGATTATGTCCACAAAATTCTGAGGCATGCCTTGTTGAGCAGCACTGACCGACCGTCAGAATTGAAGGCGCACTTGAGATCAAGGAATATTAAGCTTGCGCGTTATCTGTACATATGGCATTGCCCTAACACCTGGCTGTGTGTGAAGATGTGGTTGACGGAGCCTCTACATGGTCCAAATCTCGCTTGATGCTCACGAATCACGCGTGCCGCCGTAAGACGCCGAACAATCATTGACGCTAGAAGCCTTGTTACATCGGGAGTCAAACGAACACCTCTGTGGTTACCACGTACACTTCGAGTACCCTTTTTGAAACTCGGCACTATGGTTGACTCACTCCAGTCATTTGGGATGGCCTCTTTTTTCCGGATATACCCAAATAGGCTAGACTGGCACTGACTGAGGAATTCGCCACCATCCTTGAAGAGAGCAGGTGGAGGATTGTCAGGCCTAGGAGCGCGATGACGCTTGAGGAGTGGTGCACACTTGGACACTTTTGAGGCTGAGGGAGGTTCCATGCTTACAGTACCTCTTTCTGTTGAATACCGGCCGTCCGCATTGGAGGTAGCAGGTGGCCAACTGAATTATTGTTCAAAGTATTGTACCCAGCGGTCCAAACGTTCCTCGTTGCTGGATATCAGAGAGCCATTCTGGTCCCTGATAATTTCGCTGACAAGAGGCTTCCGATTCAAGTGGAACAGCTTGCGGGCGTTTCCAGCATTTTTTGCGTCTTGTATTTCTTCGGCCTTTCGGGTTCACCAAGCTTCTCGGTCTGCATGGACACTCACTTTCATTCGGTGTCTGATGGTGAGTCGGGCGGAGTTATGGTTGCGCTCAGGAGGAATCTGTCACCGGGCATCCACCAAAGCAACGGTCATATCACAGGTCTAGTGTTTGGATGAGGTTGGCTAGGTTGTACCGCAAGCAAAAGTTCCGGCTTTGAGTAGCGTTTTGGATATGTGCTCCAAGTGGCCGTTAATATCCGTTGGTGGGCACCATGTTGTCGAACGATTTCCACTGTTCCGGAGCTACAGTCAGTTGGGAAGTAAGCAGACACAATAAATAGGGTGGAATGGAGCTAACATTCTCTAGATTCCCTCACAGACGTTGCCCAACGAACCGCGCAAATGTGACTATCAATGGGTATCCATTCAAGTAGAGACGCTTCAGCTCGGTCGTTCAATACAACACCCACTCCAGCATATCCAGCTGCAGCGGCCTCTGCATCAACAGGGGTGTGCAGCCGAAGCCTGGAAGACAGTGAAGGGGTAGTCATTTTAGGTACAAGACTTGCGTCCTGTATCTTTGTTCCTGACAGACAGCATACGTCAACGCTGAAGAAATCTAGCGTGCGAGCAAGGGCCACCTGTTGTCCTGCCTGCTTCAGCATGCGACCATTAAAGGCATTCAAGCAGACCAACGTTCGGTGTTTGAAAACAGAATGCAAAGTGTTTAGGGTCATTACTGTAGTCGGACGTACAGAGGCTGCAGCTGAATGCGAGGCACGGTAAACAATGCAGTCAGTCCTAGTGCTAAGACCTAATTGTCCGGATCAAGACACCTTGCGACACAATAGAATCCAAGATTAAATAAAAACGCCCATACGAAACGGACACCCAAGGAGCTTCATCTGGCGATAACTCGAGAAGTCAACGTAACAGCACAAAATGGAAACGAACGAGACACACTCCCATACATCAGGCACACCACTGAAATGACGGCAGGGCTATTGTGACAGCACAGTATGACTGTCGCTTACAAACCTGCGAACACTTTACGCACGGCACTATCGAAACCGAAATGAAAATTAGATTTACTGATGAAGAACAATGTCATATACAGGATCCAGTTCAAGGACAAACGGAACAGAAGCTTTCCGCAAAAATATATGAAAAACAGCTCGCTACAAAAGGACACGATCAATTTTCTCTCATCTCCGTGCACAAAGATCAGGAAGGACACGAGTTCGACTGGAGCGGCGTTCTCATACTGGCTCAAGTGAGGACGAAGAAAAAACGCGAATGTATTGAGGCGTGGTATTTCACTGTGGATGCTGTCAGCAAACATATCGAAACTGACCCAATTTATCAGCTGCTAAGTGTGAGGGAACGCCAGAACCACATAGATGTAAACAAGCAAACAGACGAGGTACTCATCAGGAAAGCCCGATGTTAACGGACACATCAATTTGATTGGCGGAGGCACCCAGTCAATAAAACGAAGTACCAAATTAACCGCCGGTAGCACACACAGTTGTTCCACCCCCCAACCTGGACGGCCAGGAGACTGCATTCGTCAGACCTCTGAACGATGACCAACCTGGTATGAGAATGTCGCACGGACACCAGTATAGCCCAGTTGGTCACGGAAACACACAAACCTTCACACCGGGATAAAGTCCAGTAGCTTTTTGACGGTCCTCCGATACAACCAAAAAATTCTGATTAGCTTTTCTATCCGTGACCGTGATTCAGATTAGAAGATTCATGTCCACAGGAAATGGTTGTCTGATCAGAGAACTTCACAATAATGGGAACATTGAGGCGGTGGTGGTGATGGACAATGAAAACCAGCAATGGGACGATTCTACAATTATATCGGTTCCGAAAGGAACACGGGAACAACGTAAAGAAAAATCAACGCAGAACCAGACAGGTGGCTGTAACATTCACGGCACGAGCTAAACTCAATTTGAGTAGACTGATACCCGAAAATCAAGTTGGGATCCGTGCTAGAGGGTTGAAATGAGAACACCTACACCCTCCGACAAAAATTAGAACAGTTCTGTTGCTTTCACTGACCGACCAAAATAGTCTAACTTCATTCAAATGTTGTTTTTGACTATCGCCAATCAGGCACTATGGCGACCTATCGGACAATGGTATTCCAACTAAAATCTTAACTATTAACATGACACACTACTTATAAGGTCGCCAAACTGTTTAACCCATTAGAGTTACATATCATCCACGTGACCAGTCTACAGCAGGTGCCCACATAAATTCGCCACATCAAGCGGTACCATAAAGTGCAAATTCCTTTTACTCAACTTCATTATCGATGTGATCAAAGAGGAAGTCGTGTCAGCCCCAAAGACTTGTGGGGTCAAACTGCTTTCAGAGTGTGGGTTAGCAAATATTGTCTATGGGGAATCCGTGTGCAAGCGCAAGGGATATAAAATAACCTGAATAAGTCTGCGGCACGACTTGATACGCGCTCACATCTACAATGTATAAGATACCGCTATCAGCTCGGTAATGATCAAATCTAAGCCTAATATTTGCAGACGACCACTCGATGTAATCGGATACTGAATTTACCCGAGTCACAGTGGTCTGCCCACAAACAAAGCAACGCGGTTGAACGGGGAGAGGAGGAACAGCTTCTGCCGATCTGCAGCGAGTATGGCGTCGATGTCAGATCGGTTTGCCTGTATGCTTCGTACTGTTGTACGCTTCAGTGAGCCGATCACTAGAAACGGATATCAAACAGCCATCAGTGCTTGATCATCATAGCCTCTAAAGTTTTGCCCACTTCTCGCATACATATGCCGGAGTCTGTGGAATGTCTTTTGGGGAAAATGAGCTGATGAGAGATCTAAGATTGCATTGGTTTTGTCACATGCCGTAGACGCTTTATGCCCAATCATTTGCAGGGAGGAAACGGCCCAGTGGAGATGGGATCTAGCATTGAAACACGAAACGGTTATCTGCCTGGAGGGGACCGGTGAGACAAGCCAAATCAGTTGTTTGACCCGTTGATAACATAGCTCAAATGTGAGCCAAGTAGCTGAGCTGCTGCCTTCAGTGCATAGCTCACCGACTCCCATAATAATGAGATATGCTGCAATCAAGAGGTGACTGTATCCCATTCCTACGATTCAGTAATCTTGACTGTCTCCCCGAAAACGCACTTCTCTCAACCCAATCCACTACCCTATAGTAGACAAAAAGTTGACAGATGGAAGTGTACCTGTTTATCTAAGAGGTAGTAAGATCCGACTTGCCAACCATAATTTATCAAGTAATACCGGAGAACGTCTGTGAAAAAAAGAGAAACCGTGTTGCAATAGGGTAAACCAGTTGATCCCTACAGGTAAATCTGGTGAACAAGCGAAACCCTGGTCAGGCGAGTGGCGATCGGACCGGTGTACACCGGCAAGGTGTACTGAGTTTACAGGTAAGGATGACAAGACAAATGATTAACCAGGCATAGCAAAAGGCAAGGAATTGAGCAAGAAAACTTTCCACAGTTATTAGAAATATTAGATTCAAGTAGAGACGACTTTATGTTCCTCCAAAGGTAAGCAAATCGCCATGAATACGAGGGATAAAAAATAAATGAAAGTCAAAAATTAACAAACTAACTTTGTGACATAAAATCAGAATTTCAAGGCATGCAGATAAAATATTGAAAGAGAATGAATGAAACTTTTCTAGAGTAAATATTTAGCGTAGGCCAAAGAGTTTTTCACAGGCCAAAGTCGGCGACTCAGTCATCATCGAGAGTACGTAGGCGAATCCGTAGCTCAGTGCAAAAGCTGCGAGGAATAGGGAGACCTGAAATGAAGGCAAAAAATGCTGTGTAATTTTCGTGTTCATTAAGTCGCTATTGAGTAGTGAATTATTGAGCGAACATAGTTTGAAATAGGATTACTCGAGTTTATCGTTACGAAATTAGTTTAGGTGCGTATTAGTTTGGTTGAGCCTCAGAAGGATTGTAAATGCTGTGGAGAACCACATACGCCTCAGGTTACAAATATTTGTCTTCATCTGGTATTGGCATCGGGCGTTTTCGTGGAAACTGGACAGGCAGTATCTGCAGCTCACCAGTAGAACTGGTAAGGGTATATTAGTTTTCACTGTTAGCTCCTAAAGCCGCCGACGGATCCAGGAAAACTGCCGTCATGTTGGATATTGCTGATAATACTATTTAGCTTTGCACCATAGGAAAAGCCCATTTTTGCAAGACACGATGAGAAAGGACACAATAACTCAGGCTGGAATGGTCGATCTAGGTGAAGTTGAAACATTCTGGGTGAGTGGAAACGACCGTTCTATAATGTACACGTTATATGGCCAATGGGTCTCCGGTTCTGGCGTCTGGTAAAATGCACAACCGCACAGTACCTGAAATTCCGAAGCAACTATCCAGTTAACGCTGCATACCGGTGATTGATGGCCTACGTACAGTCTCGGATTCGAAGCTAACACATAGAGAATCTGATCTTCGCAATCTAAGGAATATACCAAGCATGTTATTAAAAAACTCACAATGAGACCGGTCTTTACCGGGAATTCCTGGCTTTCGGTAGGGAATGAAGTGCCTCATTTCCGTATCAAGCTTTATGTACCACCGGATGATGAGTTTTTGTTTATGAACATACAAAAAAGGTCGAAGTTGTTCCTGGGAGAGACAACAAAAATGCGTGTCTTTACATTAACTACGGAGAAAGGTCACAATGCAACGATGTCGACATCAGCTAGGCAGAAAACCCTTCAGGAGAGACGGATGGAATTCTGACAATGAGCATCTTAACCAAGCTACACGGAAACAACCTGACAGCATTCAAGGCCATCTATTCCGTCTTTCCGACGTGGCCAGGCGAAAACGCTATGTTGTCGAGCTCAGCCATAAAATCCGCTTGGCAAGCGATGACTATATCAATCGATACAGATCGCTGAAGCGATAAATAATGAAGAGCCAGAGGAAAGACATAACTGTTGATTTATAGCGGTTGTCCACGAAACGGAGGAGTCTATCGCCCTCCGAAATAGTCGTACGATGCATCACCTGATTCAACCGACGGATCGGAAGCAGGTCATCGTCAGCGAAACAACTAACCACACGGAGAGAATAGCAACCAATTCGCGGAACCTAGAAAAGCAAGTCAGGCACTTTGGCCACATGCTACAGTGAATGCAGGCGAATTAGAAATATCCGTCATGGACCGCAAAGAGGAACCAGACTCAGATGGCTTGCCTCCTGCCCTCTTTAAAGATGAAGGAGCAACTGTGGTAACTTGCCTAACTGAAATTCTTTGTTACCTGAAGCAAAGAAAAATGCTCCCGGAATCGGGTGCCTTCAGGATGATGCTAAAAGGGCACCCAAAAGAGCATGGGTGCTGGTACTGTACCTCGCTTTTCTTAGCCTGTATACACTATTCGAACACAGAGAGAGAGACAAATTCGAAACAATCTAACTGGAGGCCATCTTGGGAGACCAAATGTCGGTCATCCTACAAATGCGAAAAAGGCACCACTAAATGTAACGACCAACGATGACCACATTTCGTAACATAAAGGCTGTCTTCCACTTTGTTGTTCGTCAGGCACAACCACAGAGCCTGTCATGTAGTGGCCCACGTAATGCTCCATCTGCACCCTATTGAAAGTGTTGTAGACTAACTCTCATGACCGGGCGAACACCCATGGCGGGCTTTCACGTGAACTGGCCACATCAAGTGGTGTCAGACGAAGGAGTTTCATTTCAAACCTTCCTATTTAACTAGTTTACCGGCATGACCGCAGGATTTCTGTAGCGCCGTCCATAGTGTGAAACGCTCCGAGGGCAATCGTCGGTAGACTACAGAGCTCTTCTTGGATCATACCTCACGCAAGTGCAAGAGATATTAACTAACCTAATTAACAGTGCTGCACCGTTTGTCCTGCGCTCCATACTCGCACACGGATAGATGCTGTCGAAAGATGGGTTCGGACCAACCTTAAACCTACTGCTTGCAGACGAAACAACCAATGCGACTGACCAATTCATTCGCCTGAGTGATTGCGTCAGTGTTCGTTGTCAGCGTACGCGCAAGGTCAGCGAAGGTCAGGGTGGTAGTTGACGGTATACGTCGGCGTGTGCGTCGACAGCAGTCTCCAGCGGCGGCTTCTATTCCGTCCGACGACTCCACCTGTCAAAGTAGAATAAAGCTAGGAGTTTCCAGTGTTTGACCATCAGTACCTCCGAACCATCGCCCACACATATCGTGGAAACACCGCCGTACTATTACCAAAGAGGAAGAATTCATGCACGATAGAAGAGTTGAAACACTTTAGACCGCGTCCGCTCGATCAAGTGGTCCGAATGCCAGATGATTGTCCACATAGCGTCCTTCGGCTAAGCACGCACATAGTGGAAACGGTCTGGAAGAGATCAGTTCGTGAACTGAAGGCAGAATATGAAGGTTGTTACCGGCAGTCGACCTGAAAAATCTTTTCTCTCCTGGTGGGGACATAAGACAAGCCACACCAATTATTAGGCACACTGATGGGCATGGTATCCTAGCTGTTGCCTTCAGTGCATTGAACTCCGCAGTAATAAAGAGTGCTGTATCCTATACATGGCGATGAATGAATCTACGCCAGAGGCGGATAGCTCGAAACAGCCGAACGTCACTTTGATTTCACAGAGCTAGGGTGAAAAAGCATGTCCTGATTTATAGGAAAATCGGCCAATCAGAATATTTTTTGGCTGTGTGGTTCGCGACCCGTCACAAAGTACTTGGCATAACCTTGTAGAGAGTACAGCGATCGCCCTATAAATAAAAACCACAGTACTCCTCCTTTGTCCCCCTTAAAGGCTGTCCCAAGTACTGTTTTTAAAAGATGACAGACCAACAAGCTAAGAAGCAGCATAGGACTTCCGAAATCGCAATATTTGTTTCGTGCTGTTAACTTCCAGTTACAGACCTCTTGTTGCATTTCAGTGTTGCTCAGTAAACGGAACCGTGGCAAACTAAATTTGATTTGCAGACCCAGATTTGCAGATATCTCGGAAACTTACCAAAAATAAGTTGTCCAGTATTATCGGAGACTGTCCACTCAGGCAAAGAAAGAATATTACAAGAGGATGAACAAGATAGGCTCCATAAGTCAGTCGGGCGAACGGTCGAAACCCTGTCCAGGCGAGTGGCGATCGAATCGGAGCTAGCAAGAATTAAGGGAGGGACAAATGAAATGTGGAAATTGAACATGGAAAGAAGGATGAAGTCTTCACTAAACGATGCATTGCAGCTAGGGAAGACAGTCGAAAAGCAGACACACACATTACTTATCAATGAGGGTGACATCGATTTGAGAGAAAAAACTGCAGTTCAACTGCTCGAATAGTTTGATGTAGAAACCATTTCTACGGTTAACTTGGTTTGACAAAAAAGGTACGAACAACTATGCGAAGGACTTACGTGCATAGCCGGTCGTGCACAAAAAACATACAATCGCTATTCCAAAGATGAATACCGGTCGATGTACAGAAGTGTACAAGGCAGACACTCCGGTTGATGGGAAGGGAACAGTTTGGCTCACATAACCATAGAGCCCATACAGCGTGGATAGACAGAATACTGAGGCGAACGAGAGTAGCACCAGCGAGAAGACAACATTCCGTGAGAGAGACCATTGCTGACCAGAAGAACGGAAAAATGGACCGTTTGTCAATGTTGGGTGAAATCGGCCTTCGTCACAGAACAGGTGCGAACATTTTACACGTGGTACAGCTTAAGATGTCTGAATTTTCTCTACCACTGGCGAAACGAACAGTAATATGAGTAAAGTTAGTAAGCAGTTCAGTAAAGTTTGAACGCTTCAAGTCGTGAATAAACAGTGTATCTTCAGTCGCCGATAAAATTGGATCGGCGTTGACGGTATCATGATCATCATCACCACCAACGGTACAACATCAGTATACAACAACGATGCTTGGTTGCTACCCCAGCGCTGACCACTGGGATGCACACACCTTACTATAGGACAGTCATCGTAACCACCGGGTGGTCCGCTCTTGGTGTTGCTGGGGGGGGGGAAGGTACAGCCGCATTGGCAAGATAAAATCTTTTCCTTTATTTGTCATCAATACTGAAGTTTGTGACAAAGTCTCAAGCTGGATGGCCACCGAACGTTCATGTTCGTCCCTTAATTGGAGGACGGCCACAGCCTGCGTCGAAGGGCTTGTTCAAAGCAAACCTACTGGAATTGGTGCAGTGACACTTGCTGATGGTGTGACCGGATGTTAATTACATGTGATAAGCTGCTATTCGAAATACCAGTCACCGATGCGCAAACGCTGAAACTTTCTTAAGCAGTGTGTCAACGTGTCCAACTTCAGTTAATCGGGCAGGTTATAGTTTTCAGCTAATGAAGGAGACATCAGTATATACGACACACTAATAAGTGAGAGCTAACCACACTGCTGTGACCGAACTGGTAAGTGTTCAACCACCGGTCGGAAGGTCACGGATTCGAGCTTCATGAGATGCGCACTGCTGCTGGTTCCCAATAAATATAAAACAGCTGTATGAGGATTCTCTGCATTCTAGCATAGATTAGCATCACTGACAGGAAGAAATCTCGGTTGTGTTGATTCACATCAAGCCAATTACGTACCCAGAAGGTTCGAAATATCATAAGAATCCTCTTGATGGATGGTCAAATGTACTGCTCGGCCGAGAAATCCAATGTTTAAGTGGGGCTCAAACACAATCTGAATGACAGCTCATCCTGTATTTGACGTCAGTCCACGCTGGAAAGCTGAGCAACAGCGTACAGCTTATTACGAGTCCTGACCACCTGGTCAGTATTTGAGCACAGTACCATTCGGCTGTGAGTAACGGATCAGAAGCGCGTACACTTAGACAAGATATGCCGCAACGACGGTCTACGTCGCATGGCCAGGTGACAAACTAGGACGTCTCAGATGGATGGCCTGTGTTGCTTGTGGAATTGTTCCCCGTCTCGGGATCGTGTGACATTGACGGCATCAGTCCTATAAACCGATTTCACCGATGAATTCCATATAGCGGATTCCAGCAGGATTCCTGATGTCGGTGGACAACATCAATATCCTGATGATTCGGCTATTTTTCAAGGATTGCCGAGCGGGTTATTCCATATGCGAAAGTTGTAGTGAAATACGGCATTCGGCAAAAATCGCAATTTTCTTCGCAAAAATTCCACATCGATTTTCTAGAAACCGGTCCAAGTGCCATACTACGGTTCCGTCAAGCGAGTGAATGATAACTCACGTCTAAGAGGCGAGTCAGGTGAGCTTTGTTCAAAAATCACATTTGACTTCGAAACAGATCGATACAAAAAAGCGAGTATTGTGCTACACATGGTCAGATGATTATGGTAAAAATAATAGAGATAACTGTATTTTTAGGCCAGATGACTGTTCGGATTAGCCATCCAGGGTGGTTCATAAATCTTGCACAAACGGGTAGATCCGAACTGGAAGAAAACGAATATACAGCTCGTGTGGTGATGAACTGAGTAGCCAAATTTCGTCATTCTACAAAAGGAGAAGCATCTTGATTGATAACTATGTCAAAAACGAGTTCTCCGTTCGCATGGCGCACAGTTTTACGTTGAAGAATAACGCAGTGTCATACCGAGGCGGCAGAGCTTGAGGGGAACCAGTTTGAACGAGATTCAAGCAATAGCCAAGGCGGCTGAATTTAGCAGCCACATCATTTTGTCCATCGGTAAACAGTAGTTTTTTAATCGGTTTTCGACAATTGCACAAAGCTTCCGGCCGTGTTTGGAAGTCCCATAATTCTGCATGGGTGGCTTCTTTGAACAGACTGATTACCGCAGTGACTAACGCCAGGGGGTTTGCAAACGACTTAAAAACCATTTGTTGAATCTGGAGTAGGCAACTGATAAATGTGACGAAAAATTGTCCCTAGGCCGCGCCCATAGCGAATCATGTAAGCCTGTTTTTTTAGCAAGCAGTTGCTCAAATCGCTTATAGTAACGAAAATGTTGGAGCCCATTTTGCCTACCTTTGGAGGTTTGTACTGTTTCAGAATAATCCAGCCCAAAACCAGACCGATTGCATACGTTCCCCATCGGGTGTACGGTTTAACGTAGATGGTATCAAAGTTTTCCGCACTGTCAGGTGGTGGAAACGCGATAATCGAACGGGAAGGAAAATAAGGAATTTCTGTAAAGAAAGCGCTGTGAATTAATAAGTTATGAAAGGAACAGACCCGGTGGCCAGGGGTCATGTTCGGTCACAATCGGGATGATTCACCAAATCAAAGGGTCATAATGACAACAGAGTCATAAAAGATTGGAACTAAGTTTCTTCAGCTGTAACGCCCCTCGATGTATAGCTGAAATGCCACCCGAAGAAAACACGAAAGCCGAAATACTGTCAGGTTTCCCAAGCGCAGACAGAAGCGGTCGAGATGCCGAACCACGGACATTCTAGTCAGTAAGGTGGTGCCTTAACCACTAAGTTGTCTCGAACTCAGTTCTAAGGTAAAGACTGAAATTCCTGATCCAAAACCACCTAAAATAGTTTTTACATGACCACCTTTCCCGTTACGAATAGATTGGATCTTGCAGTCGATGTACACCTTTCTATCCATCGAGCTATGCTGAGGAATGCACAGGCGGCACTCACAGAGGCTTCCAGGTCAGTTTGCTCAGTCAGTCTGATTAACCCAGTCTTCCCATCCTGCCGGTTGGGCGTTGAAACGTGTGGCAACCTGGCCATTAAAGGACCGTTGCCTTGCGGTCGGCCTTTGAGGCAAAGACTTTGGTTGCGAATCCCGATACCATCCTAGCCTACGTCCACCCATGAATTGCACAACTACAAATAATGTCAAACGGTGTTTCACTTTAGTCCAGTTAACAATCGCAGGGAACGGAGTTCGTGGAATGCCAGCATTTTATTTTATCTAGTCAGCCGTGTACAAAAACAGTCAGTTAACGGCATAAACACGAATATATAAAATGGTGTACGGGACCAATCAGGTCGATTATTTTACCACCAAGGCCAGCTAATGGCTCACATTGGAATCTTTTGTGCGCACAGACTCAAGTAATATGGATTGATCAACATAGCCTCATCCAAAGCTGGCAGGTTGGAATTAAAGTTTCTGAGTAAAACTCTAAACGACGTTCTTTAGACAACCCGGTGTCTCCGAAATACGTCACGAGCAATGAAACCAGCTGCTGAGCTTAAGGTTACCTTGCTTCCATCGGTTGGTGGTTCACGTGAGTCAAGTAGCAAGACATGTTACGATGCACGGCTCCTGTCGCTTCAACCTGATCGGCCGCAAGTTTAGGTGAACTAACACACGACATCTGAGGTGGAGATATTGGGTGAATTGCGTGTTGAAGTGCTCAAGTTGATTTGCCCGTTACCGACAGAAGGATCAGTTGTGTTACTGATCCTTAGAGAGTAAAATATTCTGGTGGTTGATCAGATGGCCGTTGGTCTATTCGCCGAGGTTGGCGATAGCTTGCAATTGTTTCGTCCTCAATCGAGGACACGTCGTTAGTGTGCAGCTGAGTGGATAAAGTCTTCGTTAAAATATCTTCCTTCTGCTGAGGGGCATTGGGAGTAAACATACGCACGCACGAAAAGAGTCAAACCACAAATCCGTTTGAACCCATTGGGATGAAA
>SJOL01002839.1:0-49848 GCA_004794785.1 Opisthorchis felineus | reverse complement strand
AGGTGGTTCAGAAGTGTTGAGTCCTGACAGGAGACGGCGAACATTCACCGTCGTTATGATTGAAAAATGAGTCGGAAATTTTCAGAAAACCGGTATGAAGCTGTGCTTTTGCTAATAGAGGGGATCTGGAAAGTTCGGACTTAGCAAGTAAGGGGGAAAGCGGAAGAACACAAGTTGCGACTGACCACTTCGGCCGGACTTAAAAAAGATCGGCCTCCGTGCGGGCTCTGTCGATGTCCAAGCTGTCTTTCGTGCAATGAACTTGCGTTTGACGCTTTCGATCAGGTATGACGTGCAGTAATGTAGTCAACGTGTGTCGAAGGGGAGGAATACACCCACCGACGTCTGTACAGTCTGTTTTTCTAATTTACCACACTCAGACGTGCGCGGATAAACCACGGGGAGATTACTACATCCCTGGCGTGAAAAAAATTGGGGATAAATTTCTGCAAGCTGCCAGGCAGAAAACCCGTACGCTTTGCACAAAAAACTGAAGGATTTTCTGACGAGTAACACCTACACGAACAACTTATAAAAATTGACCCATACCTGTATAAATACACTACTCGTAAGGTTGCTGATAATTCTTTGACAGCCCACGACCGGTTTCGCCCTTCTTGGGGCTCATCAGGTAGGCGCAGTCCCCGAGTTTCCGTCAATCTTATGTTCTACTCGAACCCAAATTGCACGAACTTCGCGAAATACACTCGTTTGCAAACCAAGTTGATTTTACGGGAGACTCACATGGAGCCCGGCTGAATATCTCTTTTATGATGTTTTGACCCATACCATTCCAGTCAGGGAAACAACATCGTCAGAATACATGACAAGAGGGGAGGGTAGGTTTTGAGGGAGTGGGAAAAACTGGCAAGACTGACTTTCATAAACAAATCCTGGAAATGCTAGATCCTTTCATCTTGGTTACAACCCGTGTAAACCCACGCTAAGCACAAATAGAATTTGCCCAGGAAGTGGGCCATATTCGCAAATGATAACAAAGGAAAGATGCTACAATGTCATCCTGTTGAGTTCCAATCAAAAGAGAACACCTCATCAAGTAGGATATGCAAGTGAAACCACCTGTCCGGGGGTACAAAGGGTTGCTCTGGACTCAACCGCCCCACACAGTCCGTCATTTGCGGAAAGTCTCGCAAGATAAGTGACAAACGTTGAGAATAAAATAAACAATAAATAAATACACTCACGACATCATGAAGAAGACGTCCACAGACAGAGTAGCACTCACTATAACTTGGAAGGTCCAGCGACGAAAGTTCTCTTGTGCGTAGACAGACAGATTATCTGGAAGGTAAAATTTAGCATGACTGAATGCAAGGATACAAACGAAGTTGTCAGTTTTTGGGGGAAGCTGGCGAAAGTTACTTTTCAACAAACTGGAGCGGATCGACCATTTTATCTATAATCAAAAAGATACCCGGAGCCATTGCTTAAGCCAGAGGCGTATAGACAGACTCCAGTTGTATCAAGGCTATTGTCTGCTTCAATAATATCGCGACGTCAGACCTCATCACGTCAGACGCAAGTCCGAGAAGGCCAAGTAGAACTTCGAACAGTTGTGGGATGCATTGATCACATCTTCCTATTACGTCAAATGTTTGAACGCAGGTATACTGTCGACAAACTGGGGCTTATTCCCTTGAGTTCGACACCGTGGATAGGCTGACTCTTCTACACCTAGTTGGTCAAAGGAGATGTCCTTGAGATTTGTGAATACCCTTCGTGTTATTTGTGCCCATAGGTCCAGGGGTGTTAGGATTTGTGTTAACATTTCCAAAACCTTCTCCACGATTAGTGGAGGTTGCCACGGATGCTTCCTCTCTCCATTTTAGTTCAGTCTTCAAACTGAAATTATCCTGGAGTGTGGTCTCCGAGCGGTTACAAATATGGGTGCCCCAGTCACTCTTTACTTCGGGCCACTTCCTCCACTGATGTATGGTTAGTAAGCAACAGTTTTACCCACCGATATAATGCAGTCCATGATGATGGCGAAGTTGATGCAAATTAACCACCCTTTCGATCAGCTACCTATAGCTGAATAGTTATTATCTGACCGAATGGGGGATGTGAGCACGGTTTCGAATCGTCTCTTTCTGGACAGAATCGTCTAACACGCTGTCTCACTGCATCACCCACCTTCTCAGGAGTTTCTCTTCACGATAAGGTTGCGCATATGTGTGTAACAATAATTAGTATATTGCAAAAGAGTTATTGATTTTCACGAGAAAGGTGCAAGACTTACTAGCGACAGCACACGAAAATAATATGCAGTGACCAAAAATAATCCAAATCATGGTGATTACACGAATTCCATCAAGGAAGGCGAGTGGATGGACTGGCTCTTCCGCGTGTACTCGTGACACAGCCCACCATTTCCAAGTGTTCCATGGCAAGGAGAAAGTCATCAAAACTTCAACAGGCAATCCTCTTCGCCTCAAGAAGCCTTGAACGAAAAGCGGCGAAGGAACTGTGAAACTATGGACCTCATCAAAAAGAACGCGTTGAGTTTAGCTCTTTGTAACACGAATGTGCTTGCTCCACCATAGGTTTTCGTGGCGGCGGAAAGCAAAGTTAAGGAGAGGTGTAAAGGTGAGGTGAAAGTACCAAAGCCTCCCAGCGTTGAATGATCTTTGTCCATCATAGAATATCTCTAGCAAGCATCACGGGCTCGTGTCGAATATTCAGAGAGTCAAACAAAAAAACAGCTGAATGTGCTCTCTCCAGATTTCTCGAATGCCCATTTTCGGTCCGTTAAAATCAACCTTAAAAATTATTCATACAGCTGCAACATTGGTTCAATATCTCTTTGTCATGTTACCCGAATGAAGCAGGAGGGCTGAGAGAGTACCCGGTTGTCCGAGCCTAGATAAGAGCAGTCGAGAATACCGGGATTAGGTTCGAACCAAGGACCACCCGGTCAGCAAGTTCGCGCCTTAATCATTGAGCTGACTTGAGGACAACATACACGTAACGCTTGCAATGCACTAAACATATTCCAGGAATTTCGACTGCCACTCTCCTTTTGTTTGTAACTCACTATGTTATTTCTGCTGTCCCGCTTCCAAATCACAGTTTCAAAACCATGCAGGTGTGACACAGTGCTTCTGAGAGAACTCGTGTAGTTGCTGGCTTGATAGGTGTCATCACAGATAGTAATGCGGTGCTCCTGGTTTGAGATACTTCGATTGAGAAAACACGAGACTATACATTCACGTTTCGATTATAGAAGGTGCTCAGCCGCTTTACCCTTTCGGTGCATAGGTAACAGACGATCCGGGGGATAAACGAGAGCCAGTATACTGTCAAAAAGAATCGAGATTCCACCTCTGATATCTCGAATGTTTTCTCTACCTTTGAGCAACCCAATCTCCCCACACTACTATTGGTCTATAGGTCGCTCAGAGGAAGAATAACTTCACAAGATGAGTGAACCTTCCATCTGATAAGTCATCACTCAAGAAGCTAGTCAATACGTGATCGCGTGATGTGATTTCCGCGGTTCGAAAATGAGTAGCGTTGTGTCCTGTCCAAGTGCCGGTTAGACAGCGCACTGATCAGCCGCTCGTGGCCAAACGGTTAACAGTGACAGGAACATCGGTGGTTCTAAACTCGGAGTTACATGAGGTACGCACTGTTGATGCTTCCCAAAACTCGGGGTTTTATGAGGTACGCACTGTTGATGCTTTCCAAAAAGGATGTATCAGCTGCGCAGTGCTTCTCGGGTTTTCAGCGTAGACTGGCTTCGCCAAAAGGATGAAATCTCAGTTGAAATATGCCAGGCTGTTTGCAACCGAAGAGATATGCCGAAAGTAAACGAGTCAATCAAACTCAAATGAGTTTGTACACACTTCAGGGGGAGACAAGCACCAGGCAATAATGCTCGTAAGTCAGGCCAGCAGAAAGAAACTGTAGACACGACAGTTCACATACCTGCACGAAAATCAACATAGCTTGAAATGGCCATTGTTTCATGGCCCAGCAGTCCTTGTACTTCTTGTTCGTCGCCGACTTCCACGAGCGCTTCACTGTTCTCAGCTTCCTCCGAATTTGGCAAGTTCACCTTCTGTAAACGGCTGAAGTTCCAGGCCTCGAGTTTCCACCGTAGCCAGATGAATAGTTCCAACGCTGTGGCGATTACCACGGGAATGCCAAGACACGAGAGAGCCACACTAACATCAGGATGAAACACAGTAGAGGTATTAGATAAAGCAGTCGCCACAACCCACTTAAAAGCACATAAAGGACTGAACATGGCGCCTTGATTATTACCATTATTCTCAGCAGCAATCTTGAAAGACAAAAGGAGTGGCCATAGGCCAACGGAAAATAAGCAATTAGAGGTTGCACCCTATGCATACGATTCGCTCGCCCGATAAGGTACATGTCGTAAACTGAGAGCAAACAAGAGTGACGCAGTGCTTTTCGAGGTCTCTTCGTAACACCATCCAAGTATTGGGCGGACCTGGTTAACAACGACAGACCACCTACTTCGCATAATGTGCTGTTACATGAGTGTGCGTCCCAAGACGCAAATCCTGAGAGGGGCTGTTTAACTACCCGTAGAAAGCCGAATAATTGTACAGAGGCCGCGGAAGACTGTTCCTATTAGCAGTCGCACTTCATTTTCAAACCATTTTCATCGCGACATGCGTGAAAGTTGGTGTCTTAATGGGGACAAGGTTGATCGAGATTCGGAGACTAGGTCCGCACAATGAGCCCCAAGAAGGGTAAAACGAGTGGCGAGCTACTATTACTACAACTTTGTGAGTAGTATTTACTGATGGTCTGTTTATCACAGATCTACCAAAGAGGAACTATGGGATCCGTGGGACTGTGGGATTTCACTGCTACGCAAAAGTAGAATAAAAAGAGGTGTTCCAGATCTTCATTGCTATGACGAGGTTTTCGACAATCATAGTGTGACAGCAGCTCTACTTACTAGTGTTGGCAAAATACATTCACATGTAAATTAAGTTGGTGTCAAAGAGTTTTCGGCAATTTTATGAGTAGTGTGTTACGTCAATAAAATACACTGCAATAGGTGGCCTTTGTACCGTAGGCTTAGGTAATGAATACAATAAATGACAGCTTCACCTGCGATTCGGTTGGGTCTCCCGTTAAGACCTATGCAGTGTGCAAACGAGCGCGAGTCGCCAACTTCGTACACTCTGGTATTCACATTAAACATAAGGTTGATGTAATCTTGGGACGCTCCCATTTGCTGAAACCCAAAAGGTTCGGAAACGATTGCGGGCTGTTGAACAGTCCTCAGCAACTCCATGAGTAATGTGTTCCATCAAGGTTTAGTCAGCAGTTTAATGATTGTTCCGGGACACTGCACGATAAAGAACGCCTAATTTATAAAGTTAGAGATCACCAGGAGATTAAAATCGCGATCACTCATTTCGGCCCATATTACGCTGGTGTTCACCTCTCCGGATCGAATAGCCATCTTATCCTGGGACAATTATGTATCAAAATCTTTTAACTGAGTCGAAAGTACGGTCGAATACAACAACACTGTCAGATTTACCCTGTGTGAAGTTTGTCCAGCGTAGATGCATTTGATTTTTGCCTGTGAACAACTGAATGTGAAAAGCTGTGCATGGTAGATGAAGTAGGACATTTGAGGCTAACTTGTATGCAGCTCTGGAGCTCACTCAGTTATCTGTGCATGAAATCGTTCCATGACAAGCCTTTCAAATATTTGCAAAATCTCCAGCACAACTTGAACCTGTAGTAAAATTGCGAAACTTGAACCAAAGTGTTGGAGATATTGTGGAATACCCCGTGGGTGTCTTGGTTATGTCAAAGTAATTCAACATGTTTATACACTTTTAGAGAGACTGTTTGATCGTTCGTCCGTTCAGCTCTAACGAATTTCCGGTGCCTAGCTGTCATACTGCCCAAAAAAGCATGAGGGCTGTGATACTGCCGGGTTGCCCGAGCACATACAGGAGCAATCGAGATGCATAAGTTGAGTACGAACCACGAACCTTCCGGTCAGTAAACTTGCGCACTAAACACCGAGCCATTTCGAGTTCACAGAGAGCTCGACTATCAAACTAAAGGGATATCCTAGAGTTGAAGGGAGCACCTGCAGTCGTCATGGCTATGAAACAGCCGGTGAAATATCAAGCAACCAGAATAATGTGAATTGACCACACTCTCGGTCAGCCGGGCGGTTCAGCGTTCAACCACTAGGTGAGTTTGAGTCCCCCCTGGAAATTCGGGAACTGTCGTTCCCAATAAGGAAGCAACAACTATAAAGTGTTTCTCAGCATACATTCACCGAACGAAATCTCGATTGAAACATCTAGATATCCTCAAACAAACCACTAAAAGAAATTAAGGCCGGCAGTAGGTTATAAGTGCACGTCCTCAAGACCAGGTTCAAAGGTGGACCCACACACATGCTACCCTGTCTATTATAAGATAAATGATTAAGTGGACTGAGGGAACAGTTAAAGTGCGAAGGATTCCATTCGGGGGTGGACAGGTGGCCAATTCAGTTCTAAGTGGCTACTATGCTGGAAAATATACTAGGTTGGAATGAGCAAAGTTAGCTGTGAATTGAACTGCAGATGACTTCAACTCCTCACATGAGTGGAGAGAATAGTAAATAGTGTTTCGCCACAAAAACGTTTGCGGTGGACATCAGTAACCATACTTACACTGCGGCCCAGAACCAAGCGTCCTTTGGCAGAGTAGCTGGACTGCTGTGACAATACGTTGTGGTCTTGTCCACCTCCACGTTATACCTGGACATAACTGCGGAACGGTGATGTTCGATTGCGCAAGCTTACCTTTATCCAATAATTTGAAGAAATGCTGTTCATTGCATGAACGTGGAATACAAAAACCAACATCGACCCCCAAATGCTACAGAAGCGGATAACAAACTAAAAGCTGACTTACGATATATTCAGGAATTTCTACCGGTACTGGGATTTTGAAAAACGCTGTACAATAACGTGACGGCATTGTGGTGTTTGCCGGGAAAATATGCTCTGAGATACTCATACAAAGCTGAAAACTCCCTGGCCAGTGGAAAGCGCCGATACTCAAACCGGGTGGTGGTCTCCCAATTGCGTCGAGCCCTAGACAAGTAAAATGTCCATAAGCAAACCGCTGTCTTACACTGAAGTCCAGAGATTTTGCGATGACCTATATCATATAGAATGGAGGCGATATCACCGAAACAGCTCGAGCTGATGTCGTCGTCCGCTACAAGGTCAAGCAATGAAACAGTGGCATTGTACGCGAGCAGGTATCGCTGGAGCTGGGATAAAAACACGCTGTATATTTCCTTTTTGCTCGATAACGTGAGTTTCGCCAGGCCCGTTCTAAATGTATAAACCGGAAAGTGGTCATTTCCGTGAGTTTTGAAGGGGAAACAGAGATAGGCGGTGAAAAGGCTAGCGGTGATAAATTGAGAAGATGGGTATCCGCCGCGCCCCCACATTTTATCGGCGGAGTATAAATAGACGTCAATAAATAACCGTAAATTGATCAGAAATGCGATCGTAAATACGAGTGTAAATGGGATCGAGGATCCCGTTGCAGCCACACAGTTGAACGATGTCGAAGAACAAGGCGTTCGTGTCGTCAGCACAAAAGCTGAAAAGCAGGACGGATCAATTGCATAAAGACAAGAGACAGTATCGCGCAAACTTCAAAACAAACATTAGGAAGGACCAGCCAGGATTTTAGAAGACAATCAAACAAAAACCGTGTAGTTCAAACTGTTAAAGTTTTTCTTCCGGATAATGTTAACTGTCCTCATATTGTGGTAGGGAAGCAGGACCGTAAAAGAGCCACTGCCCAAAGAACAAATGGATGCCGTTCAACGCAGACAAATTAGTGCACCCCGAAGAAAGTAGCGTGGCCAAAAGTATCCATAGAGAAACCCGGAGGCAAACAGACGCTGGTTTGGGATTCTATCGTCAACGTGAATCGTGACACGATCCCGTAATGTAACTCAACGAACGGAGCATGTCAGGGACAATCGAACAAATATGCAAACACCGGGCAGTTTCGCAGCGGGACCCGGCGACAAGCACATGGTGTAGCGGCGGATGCTATTGATGAGGCATGCGAGTAGTATGTGGTTTTCTCGTAACTCCGCCTTGCGTCTAATGGAAGGTGGGGTTTATTACGGAACTTGTGAAACTGCTTTGCAGCATTCGTTTACAATTGCGTGATAGTCAGTGAATATCCACGAAAGTTCAAAAAGACGCGTGAGGATATTAGGTCTTTAAAAACAAGGTGCAGATGAGACGGTTTTTTTCCCGTCCAATAGTTTGTAACTGTTTAGTTGGTGGCTGCTAACAAACAACTCCGCGACGAAAGGCTTTCCTCCTTACGATGGTAGGAATAAGGGACTCAACAAGCAGAAGTGCGCTGCATGTGTGGAAATCCCGTCATTTGCCTGGTCGCAATAAACTGCTGATCTAGCAATAAGACCTTTGGCCACATTATTTGTCCCACATATATGGACATACAGTGGCTCTCATTTGGATGACAAGACAAGCATTGAAGTGAACCAACCTAGCCGATATGCTGGACTAGCAGGATTGTTCCACAGTGAATGATTCGATGGGTTTACTTTAGCTTAGCTCTAAACAGCCGTGATTGGTCACTCAGTAGGTTGCCGAGTGTGGTACCATGGGGACGTTATTTGTTGACTAGTACTGAGCTCAACTGAGCATCACTTGCCACTGTTGGGTTGTTACGGCAATTACGATGGAGTAGCCTGTTCTGGTCGGTCCGACAGTTAGGTACCGGCAGGCTAAAAACAAGGTTACTAGTGAAATACACTCATTTGCAAACAAATTTGGTTTCGCGAGAGACTCACCTAGAACCCAGCTGAATCTCCCGTTTGTGATGTCTCCAGGCTAGTGGTTGGTTATGAAAGACAGTTTGTGGTGGGCACTTCGCTGAGTGAATTGGAAGTTTTCGGGTATTTCTTCTGGGAGATTAAAAGGCTAGATGTAGATATTCCGAAGGTTAAGTAGAAAACCAGTAGCGGTTAGTTAAGAGGAATCACTGCGTTGCACGCTAACCCTTGGTGAAAGATTATACCAATGGATTTTAGAAGGAAGGCACCCGCTGATGCAGTTATCTACCGTGATAATGTCCGTACTCGTAAGGCGGGAACGCAGTGTGTTGCCACAGCCACAGCATGAAGTCCCCCTCATGTCTCCCTCTTAACGACAGTGTGTTACTACTGTTATCGTACTTCTCAGCTGTCCGGCTTTTGTGAACTTGTCTGTGGCAGGGAATGCTTTCTCGAGACCAAGGGGGATTTGGCTTCGATAGTCAAAGGAACTTCCTAGACGTGAGCTACTGTCACAAACGTTGTAGCCACGAAATGGAGACCACCTAAGGTTTCTGCTGAACGACCGGATAATACTTCGAGAATCTCGTGGCTATTTCAGAGTATCTGCTTCACGGTCACATAAGAACACGGAAAGTAGAAGCAGTTGGAGAGGCAACGGAACACGTTCATTCATAGGGCACAGTGTTTTATTTTCAGAGTCCGGAGTGAGAATTTCCGGTTGTTGGTTGAGGAAAATGAGCATCGTCGGATGCTTTAAATCTTTGGGACTCGCAAGAGTAACTGATTGCACGTTCTTCATCATTGGCAGCCGCAACAGCAGCGACGGCAGACTCAAGCCATGTACAAGTGGCTTGGTCCATTAGAGTGAGCTTCCGGGTCCCTCCACACAAACGTGACACGTGGATACTGGAGACTCGAACGCTTTCCTGCACTCTCTCAAAGCAAACAGATTGTGGAACTTAGTTTACCAGTATTCTGGATACCAGCTATCACATCACTTCTGTACACTATCTTCCCAATTCACACACTCCAAGTGTCTTGTTTATAAGGCAGATCGGGAATTCTGTCGGTCCTGATATTTCGAATCTTTGACACCCGTTCTCCTCCTTCACCCTACAGTTGTATCCAAATACTGCAGTTCATTCTTCTCAAGTAACGACCGCTGTATTATTAAAAACTGAAGTATGTTCATTACCACTCCCTCGTGAATTCCGACAACACGGAACTCTTTGATCCAATTTCCCAGTCCACCAAATGCATTCTGAGTACAACTATCACCAGTGAACTACATTCTCATAGCGACCACAGCACGAACCAAAAGATCAGTGAGGTCCTTCAACAGGTATTAGCGCAGTGAATAGTGCAGTCGAAGCTGTTTTCCTCTTCAATGATATCTCCAAACTCACCTAATTTCCAAACCAAACCCCGGACAGATGAACGCAATGTGCACACTCCCCGCATCTTTTTCTCACACCAAATCCCTGTAAGCACAATGTTTCATGCGCTGCCCCCTTGGTGTTCCCGTCGACTGCGTTATTGTGTAGCTTCACCTTGCTATATTCCCCCCTACGGATTACACCTTATGCAAAAGATTCTGAAAATACTAACCGAAACATTTGAATAGAATGTGACCACACAATTGCCTAGCCTTTGGACTCTGTTAGCAAAAACGATCTAGCTACGTTTGCAGATAAAACGACAAGTGACAAAGCCTTTTTGGTTACCCTGACCAAGGTCCTAAAGGATGTTCTGTTTCTTTTCATTCGCCACTGTTTCAAACCTAGCGAGTTCTTTACTTATGCCTCCAAGTTGCAACGAAAAAAACATCGTTTGACGGACGATTGACGCTAATGTCACTCCTTGTCTTCTCAGCGCCGCCTTGTGTGGATGAAGCCAATTCAAACTTTGTGGAAAGGAATTTCGATCGGGAAGTCGCTCCTTTTGAAGCCTCGCCAAACCAGTTACTCGTCATTTTTGTTCTTCCTCCGTTCTTTTAAACGTATCCAACTCTGTCCTTGCACAGCTTCTTCCATCAGAAATTTCACCAAGCCCTCCAGGCCTTCAGTGCTTGCAGACCTGGGGGGATGGATTTTAGCTCCCTGACTGTGCTATCTATCTCTGTATTTAAAAAGTTCCGTGTTCTTCCTGTACCAAAGAGTGCGAGCCTTGCAAACCCAATAATTTACGCTCCATTATCTTAGCACGTTCTAATGCCTATTTTTTTAAACGTAATGGCCTCCTTCATCAACCGCAGACTGATTCTAACGGTTCAACACCGTAAGTGACTCAATTATCACCAGGATGGGGTTCGTGGTAACAGAAAAACCGGTGATATCGTTTGAATAAAGAACCCATGGACGTGTTTGGTCGAACTAAGTGTTCCGGTGAATTGTTCACCTTTTTGATTGCGTTTAACACGGTGGCCTCGGGAGAAAACTTCTGCCTTTTGCCGAAGGCAGGAACTCATCAGCTGCATTGATAGTTTTCTATGCGGCCACATAGTCCTGAACACGTTGGACGTCAATGCGAACGTGCCTCGAGGTTTTGTACATTCATAAATCCTTTTTAGCCCTTCATCATTAGTTTTCTACATTCCATAACATTTATCCTCGCTGGACCACCTATCCTCTTGTTCACCCCAAAATACACCAATTAGCGTATTGTCTCAAGGTAGAAATCATTCCGCAAACCAAAGTGAAGCTCCTCGAATCAATGACCGAATGCACTCCTGTCTTTTCATTCATCAACATCACCAATCAATCAGTCGTGCAACAGCCTCCTTGACATGGCTGCCAAGCCATACAGAGGAAGCACGAGGGCTGAGATAATGCCAGGTTGCCCAAACATAGACAGAAGCAGTCGTGATGCATAGTTTGGGTTCGAACCACGGACCTTCCATCATCATCATCATCACCGACAGCATGACATCAGTGTTCAACACCGATGCTTCTTTGCCGTACAACCATGATTTATTTAAAAGCCTTATTGTGAAGAAAAGAATAAAGGTGGATGGGGAATGGACCTTCCGTTCAGTACGTTCGCCCTTTAGCCACTGAGCCATCATCACCACCGCCCTCATTATGATAAATAAAAAACGATAAGTCTTCGCTGTCGGACCAACAACGATATGAAAGCTGACCGAAGTCAGTGGCGTTCATGCTGTCAGTTCCTATTCGGATGGTGTGACTGAGTATTGAAGATGTAGGCACATTGGTTATAGACTAAATCAAGGTCTCCTTCCAAGTCTCATTTCCTTGTTTGTTCATTAAGTAAATTGACATGGTTGCAAAGCATTGAAGCGCTGGCGTTGTTCCGTTTATCCCCAGAAAGATTAAACCACAAAACTGTCTTTTATTTCTTACCCTACATACCACTGAGCTTACTTTCTTCCTCACAGCTTTAGAATAGTTGGAGTTGTTGAGTGTCGTTATGGCGTCTTCGTAGTGTCGCCGTTTATTTTACACGGGGCTCCTGAATTCAGAGCCGACCATTCACTGAAATTTCAAGTTCCTTTTGAGATGTAAACTGATTCTAGCTGACACAGCTTCACACTGGGGAAAGCTACGAGCTAAAGATGATAGACGGGACTTTTGGATTGCGGATCAAGGAGTGATATCGAAGTGGTGTATTGAAAAGCATCAGAACCAAAAGCTTGAAAACAGGGACAACATGGAGCGTGTGACTCCGGCAAGTCTGTGAGTGACTCAGTCATACGTGTTCCATATAGGGGTTCCGTATCCGGAGGAATAATAGTTGCTGACACGAGTGAATATGATAAATACGAGCTTTTGTGCATCCCGCACGATGCTTCCATTCAGCTCAAAAGGGTTTACACAGAAAGTCGACAACATTCGAAAGCAATGAACCGTACCTTGGGAGGAACACGTTTATCCATACTGGGGATTGCAGTAGGACAGTTGCAAAGTCTCGCATACAAGGTTGAATAAACAAAAGCTAAAGCGTTCAGATGTAGAGCCCTTTTGATGCCTAACTGCTATGCCACCAGAAGGAAGTACGAGAACGGGGATACTGCCAGGTTGCCCAAGGTTTGAAATGGGAAGTCGAGAGGCAGAGGTCGGGTTAAAAACAACGGACCTTCCGGTCAGTAAATTCGCGCTCTAACCATCTCGCTCCGATGCCAGCTTGGATTATTGGTAGAGACCTGAACAGGACTGTTAGTTTTCTAGTTGGGGACTCGAACATACGAAGCCACCCTTTTTTCGCATTTGGACTACTCTAGTGACCTTAGGACAACCAACTAGCTTCAGAGCCAAGGTTTTGAGTGAGGACCTAATCGTCCTCTTGTCTGAGTCTTGATGCCATAACAGTAATTCATATACGAGTTTCACGACTGCAACTAATTTCACGTCACATCGACGGTCGCGTGTTGTCATCAAGTGAGCCGTCCTAGCTTCTGCATGCAAAGGGCGGGTTAGCAAAATTAGTCTACCGCCGACACATCCATCCTACCAAATTTCCTCCACATTTATTGCCAACTTTTCTGTACAGCTCAGCTGTGACCACGCCAGCGATGCATTCGAGTAAATGCATGGAAGTGCGCCACTGCTCACGTCCACCACCTTGTGGGGATTTTCCAGATTTCCTTCCACAGTTTATCAGCGGTCTTCAATGCAAGAGTCCTTAGCTACTCCTTTGTGCTCTCCTAATACTTTATTGCTAGACATTGGCCACCATTTAGGAACTTTAAACCACACTTCAGCTGATATTGCTTTGAAGTTGCGCCGGAGATGGTATCGTCCCCATCTCCCAAGCTGCGATTCCTCATTTGGTCAAATATGCGCAAGCAACCACCTGTGTCTTTCGTCCGTTGACTTGCTGCACTAAGCGCAACACTAATTTTTCTTTGTCAGTAGTCTCCGCGCCAAATAACTGAGGCTCTGGTTCCACAAATGATAGTTTCTTCCTGGAACTTACCACTCCTGTCCAGCAAACATTCAGCTGTTGACCTAGCTAACGGTCCCAACGTCTCAGCTCACATCACGCAAGATACCCACTACCATGTATACGGCAAGAAATAAAGCACGTTGCACTTCTGAAGGCTAATTAACAATCACTAGATTCCAGGGTGTTCCAAAGAACTCCCGAATGTCATGTAACATTAAATGTAAATCACATAAGTCTGCTAAATGTCAGTTCAAGAATGATATGTGTGCAGATAGCGGAATCTGATGGATACCATCAAATGCCATTGAAATCACAGTAACCCAGTAAAAACTGGAGCGCTCGGAAACAACTTTACCACATGGAGAAAATAGGGCTCAAAGAACTTGTATGAGTGAGGTGATCAAATATTATATTGGAAACTTAATATACAGGAACCAGCGTCTCAACCGCCGGATAGAACGTCCTCTGCATGTGTACTTATGTCAATGATTGAATCTATCAAGACCGAGGCACAGTTTGTGGGCATAAACCACTTACAGTTTCAGAAGTACCAATGTAGCTTTCATCATCGACGGGATGAAAAGCCACATGAGGTTTCATCAGTGTTATTCAATGATTGTAACGAGTATTTGTGTTCTGCACTATTGAGATTGTTTAGATTTAGTCATGAAAGAGAATGGGGCTGGAGCCAATCGGTCATCGTCTTCACTCAGAAGAGTGCCCGAGTTGACTGTGCAGCTACAGAAGTATAAGTCTTACCCCATTTGTAATAAGGCATAAGCAGTACTGCGACGCCTACTCTCCACAAGTGAGACGCACATTCAGGAGCAACGGACAGGGTGAGGGATGCACTGATCACATAACGGCACCACGCACACACCTGACCAAAAATCGCATATTCTCTCGGCCTCAAGCCTTCGATTCTGTGGACATGCTGGTTAGAAAGGAACACTCGCGAAATCTATGGATATATTCAGTGCCTTCGTTTCAGCGCTTGTGTCCGCAGCATATTTTGCATTGGACTACCCAAAAGTTTTCTCCACTCTTATCATCCTCTCCCTTAACGTTCAGATCTTAGTTATTCTAAGGCGCACGCTCTAAAGAAAGCAAACCTAGGCATCCATGTGACATCCGGAGAAAGCCTAGTGTGCCTAGGCTACAAGGACAATGTCGTTTTGTTATTTGACTATCCTGCATTTGCGCTAGTAGCTCTAACTATTTTATCATATGTGGTTTCTTGTTTCGCCATGAATTTTTTTACATCAAATGTGAAGTTCTACCTGAGAATACTATGTCACCGGACTGTTATCATAACTTCTTCGTAGAAGAAGATACTTTGGCTGCAGTGAAATGCGTTTCTGACGTCGATGATAACGTAAGTCGAAGAACATCGATCCACCTTGGCGAGCTTCACCTAGTGCGCTGTCATCGCAACTTAAGTAGCTGTCAAGCTGCACAAATGATTGATAACATCAAGCTCTCGATTCTGAAGTCCCCAGGGATACAAATTTACGAGTGTGAGGTTCGGCCTGTAGATTTTCCCAGCTAAAAACCAAAGTGCCGAATTACCGTGGTTCCAGCTGCTAAAGCTTAGCTCACCGAGGATAAGGAGAACATAGAAACGAGAACTACGCTTTGGAGGCAATTGCTTAATCAGTTTATTTATGTCAAATGGTTTTGTTTGATTGATATGACAGGGACCAAGAGAGCTACACAGTGAAGAGGGTAGCATTGGTGCAGGACCACCATTGGCTGCGCGACATGGCCATGTCTGCCGGAATTACTAACCATTGGTTTGCCTCGTCCTGGAGTCCCCATCCTGGCTGACATAACGCCGGCGCTACAAATGTCGGAGGTTCGCAAACGCTGACCTGGTCTTGCCGATTCAGGAAGTGACTTTGTCTTTCGTCAGTTCACCGGGACTTATGAAGCTGCCCAGATGAACAAACTTACAGAACCCATCGATCGGTACACCTAAAAGCACGAGGTTTAGGTTTGATCCCATCCAGCCTTGCAGTAACACTTTACACTTCTGAAGTGTGAAACGCAAGCCAAACCATGCAGCAAAAGCACATAGTTTATTTAGAATGGTTTGCGCTTCTAAAGGGTCTGATCTAAGGAGGACAGTATGCTCGATATCTGTAAGCAAACGTCCTAGTAGAATTCTGACCCCCAGGATGATGGAAGCAGGTAAAGAGGACTCAAGTAACACGTTGGTTACGAAGTTGAAGAGGAAGGGTGACGGAAGGAGCACTTGCCTGACACTACTGGGTATGGTGAGCTCAGGAGGGAATTTGCGGTTTACACATGAGTGTTCACAGGAAAAGGCATCACTATCACCATTGACAGCAAAACATCAGTGCTCAAAACTGATCCTTCGCTACCATACAACCATAATTTATTCGGAGGCCCCATTGTGAATAAAAGAACAAGTGGGTGAAAAAGGGACTTAGTGCTAACCTGATACATTCTGTCAGGGGTGCCTACACCTCCAGACACTCACTCAAACATTTTAGATAAGCATAGACAATCAAAAGACTACTGATACCGATTAGAAACCAAATCATGCAGCCTATCCTACCAAGCACAATGGGGATCGTGGAAGATGAGTCGGACCTACAGTTTTCAAGCTTTTCTTAATCCTTTCCATATCCCTCTGCCGGGTCAAAGAACGACTACCCCTCTTCTTGCTACAGTTACGGGGCATTAGTTCAGCAGCTACAAAGCCTTGTACAAAAGACACGTTGGTTCCAGACGTTGCAATTTCGGTCACCGGAAAATGGGAGAGCGTGGGGGACATAGACAAGCACTGGAGACGATTGTATAATCAGTTAATTTGCAAAACGTAGCAGCTACGCAGTAAAAGCAATAGCTTTGAAGCACAAGCACCACTGACTGCGTGACTGAGCTATGTCTTCCAGCGGCATTAACCATTGATTCCCGTGCTCCCTACGCAGTTAGGTGGCAGCTACTGACATGATTGAGCTTACTAGTTAGTCTTTTCATACTTCGTTACCAGGTCATACACCATCCACCTCTCAATTGCTTCTCCTCATTACAGGGCTGGGCAAAAAGAGCTCTGCAATGCAGACTGTCCTTTAGCATTCCAATTACGTGTCCTAACTAGCGTAAACTATGAAGCTTAATTAACTCATCCATCGGCTAAGAGTTATTCTTACTAAAACCATCTGGTGTGCAGTGGCATTGCTAATCCGATGTTTCTGTCAAACTTGGACAGTGCTTCTGAGACACCAATGGGCAAACACTAACAGCTTTTGTACATCGTTTCCAATCCACAAAGAAGTGTAGAGCACACCCTCACAGTGTATACTCTGTCTTCGACAGAAAAACTGACATCAATTTGGCGCCATAAATGACTTAGGTTGGCGAAAGCTACCCTGGATCTCTCAATCCGAGGAGTGAGCTCGTCTCCAGCCTGTCCACCGAAACCTACACAACTACCTGGACATGAGGTAGCCCAATAGTTAAAGCACGAACTCACTGAGCGAAAGGTGTATGGTTCGAACCCAACCTCGGCATCCCGACTGTCCCTGCCTAGGTTCGGACAACCTGTATTTCAGTTCTCGTGCTTCCTTTCGGTAGCATGACAGCTAGGCGCCCAAGGATGTTACAGCCGAACGCTATACAACTACCCAGGCGAACGCCTTAAATCATGAGGTTTGGATTTGATCCCACCCAGTCTTGTAGCAGCACTTTAAACCTTGCAGTAGTGAAGCGCATACCAGACTGTGAGGTAGAATTATTTGGTTTATTTAAAATGGTGTGCGTCTTTGACGGACCCGGATCAGGGATAGCAATATCGTCCGCATACTCAGTGTCCGTGAACAAACGCCTAGGAAGCGTTTCGATTCCTGAGGTTTCAGAGGCAAGCAGAGAAGTTTCAAGGAGCACATCAATAATAAAGCTAAAAAGGAACGGTGAGGATGTCCCAGTTTTGCTCCACTGAATGTGGTAAACTCAAACGAAAGCTGAAAATATGCTTGTATGTGCCCACATTAGTCCACGTACGGCGCCCTCATAAGAGATATAAATTTAAAACGAATCAGTTTGACCGCCAGACGTCGCAAAATTTTCTGACCACGGATAGAGTCAAAAAGAGTTTTTTTATCAAGAAAGACAACTAACGCGGGACGTTTGATAGAGTGGCGCTGTTCAAGAGCTTGTCTCAAGGCAAACATTTGGTTGGTGCATTCTCGGCCAGAGGAAAATCAAGCCTTACTCTCACGAGTGTCTTGCCCGACGAGCAATCAACTTGTGTGAACTAATGCCAGGAGCACATCGGATGCGACAGGTGCCAGGCTGATGCAACGATAGTTCTCACATGCTCTTCCTGTGAGCCTTTTGAGGACTGAGATCACGATCGATGCGTTCCATTCCGCTGGTATTCTGTGTGCATTCCAGAGCTTCCATAGTAGGGTTGTCAGGCTGCTCACCAAGGCACCACAACGCCCTTGAATAATACTGGATGTGGATCATCTTGGCCGGGTACTTTGTCACGCTGCAGATACCCCTCATGCTGGATTTTTAGTGTGGGGCTGGCGGGCCGGTGTCGATGTCCAACTCAGGTTAGTTTTATTCTTCCATAGGTTGTACTAAAAGAGACCAGCTGAACCGCCCTCTGAAGTTGCTAGCACATCCTCAAAGACGGCAGTTTTGCGAGTGAACTAACGTTCCGTTTTTCCGCATATTGTTTCGTTCACATCGGTCTTCTTCTGGTCGGCTGATCGGATCAGCTGAACTATAGTGTGAATATTGTTTGCAGCGAAAGCCTTCTCCGTTTACTGGGCCTTAGCAACCCACCGACGTTTTTTGCAACTCGCTGAGCTCTTTACCATCCGCTGTGTGATGGATCTGCGTTCACCATTATAGTCGTTAGGTTCTAATTAGACCTATCTGGCGGCAATAAGATCTGATGATCTCGACGCAATCCAACATTCATCCAGTCAGGCCGGATAGAATGGACAGACAGCCCTGAACAGTGGGGGCACAGCTCTTTAATTCGCTCTCACAAACCCCAATCAGTCGTCGCCATCAGCATGACTGCAAATTTCCAGTGGCTTTTCAGTTACTGAGACTTGTCGAAGTTGGTGTGCGAAGTTTCTTTGCTTCAGCACTCGTAATGCTGTCGTAAATGGTATGACCAGAGTCAAGATGCGTGCCGTAGAAGTAACTTTTATCTTTAATTGAGGCTCTCCATTGGTCTTTGATGGCCACATGACCCAACTGCATCCGTGGTTAGCTTGTGGTCGGTGGCCTCCAAGCAACTCGATGTGAGCGTTTGTGCTGGAAGTTTGCATCGGCCAGGAACAGAAGATTTTTAACACAAAACCGAAGAAGTCGCTGGGCATTGACTCCAAACCTACCGTCCAATTGGGCTTCCTCTGGGCTTAGTAGTTTGACTGGGGCGTTTATATTGTGTGACAGGATAACTTTTCTTCTTTGTCGCTAACCGAAGCTTTCGGGACAGGACGGTAAAGCCCATCCTTCTCAGATCCATAACTGTTGTCATTAAGGGGGAGTACTACCTGCATTGACCTTAAATACACCAGACAAGCATATAGCGCAAACACGACTCTTTACTGGGATCTATTCCAGTGTAGCGTATTTAGCATTGGGACTGAGTGCAATTAACGCATCATATTTCAGGAGCCAGTACATCAGGACCATCAAATAAACAAAGAGTGGAATATTGAATATCTGACTTTGTCCTAGGCGGATTAAGGTGCAAAACCAAGGTAGGATTTTGTATGCGTGTTTCGAAAACACAACATACACCGACGATCCATACAACAATGCGGGTTGTATTGACGTACGGCTGCGAGATCTGGCTACTTTGGTGGAGGATCTGAGACATTTTCGGGCCTTTGAATTCGAATAAAACCGCGAATTCGGAATAAGGTGATTAGGAAACTGGTCTTTGGTGAAGCAGAGATTATTTGACCCAAAGAATGCACCTCGCACTGAAAGGTTGTTAAGTCATGGGTTACGCACACCTGCCGAGACGAGTGGTGTTTTCCGCTCTTAAGTCAGAGATAGGCAGAATTTTATATGGTTGTGCGGCAGTAAAGCATCAATGTTCTCAGCTGGTGTTTTTGACAGCGATGATGATGAAACTCACTAGGTCAAGGTGATCAGGGCATGTACTATGGGCACTCAACAACGATGTGCTGAAAACAGCAGTTCCCTGCTCCGAACTGTTGTTGTGGAATACAGACGATGACTTGACAATGGGAAATGAAGAAGGATTGTCAAAGTGGATACTGCGGTACCTTGACCCCTTCCTTGTTGAAGTCCGTGCGACTGTCTTTGCATCTGGTTGAGAACCGTGCAGGAAACTGCGTGCAACCGGTCCCAGTGGAAATCTTTCCATCACTCTCTAGTCGTACCGCCTAGCCAGAGTTTGTCTGTCATTGTATGGTAGGCCGATGTCTGGCGAAGTTCAGAAAGGATTCTAAATTAATCCCATCAGTGGTGTTTTACTTCAGTATGATGCAGAGTTGTTTCCATCATCCCGCTGTTCCAAGCTGTGGATAATCCGTTCTTGATCGCATTACATAGGATTTGCGAAAGGTCTCAACCCATTCCCATTGTCTTTTCATCCTTTACTGTGGAATTATTTGACTTGCCTGCTACTTAGACACCTTTTAGTACCAGTGAACTCTTCCGGGGAGGACGGCCGCTTTACTGACCCTTAACTGCGCTGAGTTCAGGCACCTCTGTTTTTGTAGCCCCAAGGACCAAGATATCTTGGACCTTAGCCCACCACTGTAAGACACTCTGGCGTCGTAAAACATAGGATGCTATAAGGAGCACGGCCTAAGGAGGCAAAAGCAGACAGAATTACCGGGACACGACCGACTTATTTTTTGTGCAATTCCGTTAAATACCTTGTCAAACAGACACGGCTGTCAGTGAGCACTCATCCGGGCAATGATGCTTTCGTCCGAGGACTTGCCACAAAAACCATCAACGCGCAGCCTGTGGCAGTGCCAGAGGTACAAATTGAAGCGAGTAAAAATGTGGTGGTGTGATAAGATCGACGACGTATTCGGGTCTTGATCTTTTGTTTCTGCCACGCAACACATAAATGTCTAGTGAATATGGTGTATGCTAGCTTGCTTTTGGATGTGTGAGCTTGTTGCACCAGTGCTAGTGTTCTTGCTCCTCACTGTGAACGTTAAGGGAATCCAGATAAATCGGGCGTCCCCTCTTAAAGATTTCGAGGCGTTTGGGTGAAGATATTGAAACGCCAAGGAAAGCAACAGTAATGCGGTGCGAGGATGAAGGGAGAGAGAGGGAAACAAGGCAGAAGACAAAATGCACACAAGTGCCACCTCATCCGCTGAAATGAGCTCAGGCTCATATAAGATGACGTTAATCGACTTCCGTTTATTATTGGGAGAATATGCCTGCGAAGCCTTTGGGTGGCTCGCTAACTGGCATTTTGATTGGTTGATATTGTGGCGTTTCGTATCTTCCTTTTACTTCCATCATAACACTACGTATTTCGTCAACTGCATAAACGATTGTTGTTTGAATAGGAAAAACTACAAAACGCGCTCTTTCACTTTTACACACAATACAAACTTGGTCACGTGTTCCGACTTTCTCTTCTGATTTCACTCGCGCTTACAGCGGCCATTTGCAAGTTTTATGCACTAACCCTGGTGTCCAAACATTCCAGAGTACATTCGGATTTTATTATAAATGAGAACTGTTCAAAAGAAGACCCCTGGGCAACCATAATTGAGTTAGTATTTATTCGCTAACTTAGGCCAACGACGAACTATTTTAAAGAGAACAATTCTTAGTGAGTCTGTTCCATTTTACCCTCTTTATTATTATATACGCAATCTAGCGTCATTATTTTTATTTCTCTTCCACACACTTCTGGTAAAGTAGCTTTTTGGGTAGGCAGACCACTACAATATATACGGGAGAGATGACGCTACATCTGACTGGCTAGGTTATAATCAGCAGGTTAAAGCCCATTTAAAACTCAGAACGGACTCTCCACGAAGCCATATGGCACATTTTAAGAACCAGATAGAGTTGGGACGGGAAGTTTACTGCTTCTAACGTTTATGCCCCCATAGTAACCCCACTGTCGAAAACTTCGATGATTACGCGCATATCGGGACAAATTTCCTTACATCTGAATTTTGTATTCCACGATTATATCAAGCAGTGTACCACACCACTCAACCTACGAACATGGGCCATCATCATCTGCAAACTTTACATTCTTCAAACATAGTACGAGTTATCCGAATATAATGATTTATGGGAATAGCAATTCTCGAGGTACGAGAGCGCAGGTATCGGTCCTCTAGCAGCACACGCAGGCCAAAATAACCGAGTTTTCCGGTTATATGACGGTTATATAGCCGTCTAATAACCACCTTTTATGGTTAACAGGTGGTTATTTGCACCATCATAACCGTCATATAACCGAGTTTTCCGGTTATTGGACGGTTAAATAACCGACTAGATCTAGTCAAGCAGAAGATACAAGATGAATTTCGTTGCAGAAGCGATAATCCAGCTCATGTTGCATCCACGGGTACAATTTAGGCTCTGGCAAGTTCCAAAATCTACGATAGCTGTAGATGTACCTACAACCTTCACCCATTGTAAGCGACTGATGAGTTCACGCAAGTCGTGATATTCACGGATTCACGGATTGATACACAGGATCGAGGCTTTTGCCCAAGTTTCCCGGGTAGGCTTTGTTCTTGTCGTTCAGTGGTTGTCGTTCACGTGAAAGGCACAAGCGAAAAAAGGGTGTAGCACTGCTCTTTAAGTTCTCAGCGCGGGGCAGTATGTTTGACAGCAGCGTAGGAAAGTGTCTGATAGTGCTTTGAACTGGGTTCTAGAAGGAGCGTGGACAACTGTCGGAGGAAGGTTATTTCACGCAGCTACTGCACGAAATGGAAAAAATTTTTGCCTAATAAAAGTGTTCGCTCTGAGCCTGAAAATCTTCTTACCATGTCCCAGCCGTGTGTTTTCTGGCTCAACGGTGAAAAACCTGTTGGCCAAACCTTGTTCAAACAGGGCATAAGTAAGAATTAGGTCCCCTCGGAAGCGGCGATACTCGAAGCACCATTTTCCAATTCGAGGTAATTATTGACCTTAAAGATTCACTCACTTAAACAAATCAACCATTCAGAGAATTTGCGGAAAAACCGAGAATTGCTACCCTCAAAAAGTCTTGCTTTCCAAGAAATCGTTTCCCTTCGCCAAATGCCGGTCAGTCTGTGGCGTGAAGTTCGTCGCTAACTCAAACCCAGTAACCGTTATATCCAGGCTTTGTTTGGACTTGTAACAATTCGTCTAGCAAGTTCGACGGAAAATTCCTAAAATTTGAGGATTTCATCCTTTCATATGCATATCTTTACGTTTTCAGTACCGCGGTACGTTCGAAATTGGTTTTGATTTTCGCTCGTACAAATTTTGAAAGAATTCCCTCGCTGTTTACTCTATTTACGGAGTTAACAAGTGACATTTTGTTGACTCTTTCACTCGAACATATCTCTTGCTTTAAAACCTCTGCAAGCTCGGAATGAATAGCTGCGGTGCACCCAATCTCAATCATGAGTCAGATCAATACAGGCTGCTGTCTACAGCTATCAATGTACGACAACAGATACGGGCGAAATGGGTGTCCATCGAATGTAAGACGTGGTGTGCAATGTCATACCTGCAAGGCCTGGTGGCATTTTAAATGTACGGGTTTACAGGATTACTGGATAAGCAAATTATCTAACTCTCCTGACACGTTTGCCTGCGCCAGTTGTCTCTACCTAAAAGGAGCTATGCATTCCTTAACTAAAAAGAGAACCATCATAAACGAAACCAAGCCCGCATTGCTGAATCGAAAAGACCAGCGCACATGTTCCGTTTCAATCCGGACACTCGACGCAAAAATGGCGGTGATTTCTAAAGCTCTCGAGGACACAAACACAAAGAACGCAGCTGTCTGGACGTAAGTCAGTAGTGAACTTTCTTCCCTGGACGTGGGCGTAGCGCCATCCGTCCCGGGTCGGTTGGCTGTGAAAAATCACTCACCTCTTTGATGCGGCAGTCAAGACCGCCACAGCGTACTTAGTGAACAAGCGCATAAGGGAGAACAGGCTGATCATTAGGGGTCGTCCTCACAAAGCCGGAACACGGATTGCTTCACACAGAGTGGTTTTGCGAAAAAAGCAGGCCAACCTTTGGACTTCCATTCACCTCTTCCTCCTTAGTTGCCGTACAGAAAATTTTGGAGCGGGCTGTCAGCATTCGAAAGGCTGACTCAACGAAGAAACGCATATCGGAGAATCGCTCTTCACAGGCGCGAAAGAGGATTGTGCTCTGCGCTTGTGCAGCCGACCCTAAACTTATAGCCAAACCGATTGCAGCTATAGTCTCTTGTGCTCCTGAAATCTCGCCCACGCAACCGGCCGCGACTGCGGATTGAAGTTTCTACTCAACCACCGCAGACCCCTTGAATACCAAAGGCAGCGATGCTCGGTAGGGAGCAAGCCTCGCATGGACGCAGTGACCAAAATAGGTAGAGCTATCGTCGCTTATCTCCGTAGCAGAAGTGAACTCCATAACCAACTCACAGACGTGCGGATACAAGCGGCGAAGCCTGCCGACAAATCAACCACAAGCGTTGACCGCGATATCGGGGAATGCTTCGGGAACCATACAGCCACGGAGAATGTAAAACTGCCAGTCTCCATCTCCACTCCGTCAAACGTGACCTCTCAGGATGTTGACACACTCGTTGCCTAGAACCCCGACAGCCAAAGCCACAAAGCCGACAACAGCATCTTGAATATGCCAACCAAGTTGCCTCCTCGGGACGCAAGAAGGACGAAACCCTCACCCAGGAAGTCCAACGAGCTGCTACGAAAATGGTCGGCGGCCTTATATCCCTGAATTATGAAACGCGTCTAGCGGTGCTTGACCTCTTTCCCTCGGAGAATCGTTGCCTCCGAGGCGACCTAATTCTTACTTATGCCCTGTTTGAACAAGGTTTGGCTGACGGTTTTTTCACCGTTGAACCAGCAAACACGGCGGGAACACGGTAAGAAGATTTTTAAGCCCAGAGCGCACACTTTCAAAGAATACGTGCATACGAGACCTTTTATTTCGTGTCCAATACTTTGTAATTATTTAGTTGTTTTTTTAAAATAAACGACTCCGCGACGAAGGGCTTTCCTCATATTTCGTGCAGTGGCCGGGATGCTGATGAAGGTCCGGTAGAAAGAACCCTTGGAATGTAGGGATGTGCAAAGCTTGCCGGAGGACTTAGGGGATTTTGCGGAGGCGGTCGGACTCGAGAGTGACTTGGGTAAGTTGGCGCCGCTGAAGACCTTCCCCAGAGGCCGAGCAAAGGCGGTTCTGAGCCGCCGAGCAGAAAACTCTTGCAGTGGAGTTCGACACACCTCCAGACCACCAGTAGGCTATGAGACGGTTCAAGGCGGCCAGGACGAGACCTGGATGCGACCCGACGGCGCCCATTGCTAGGCTGAGCAGTCGTTGGACCGGGCCACCAGCTTCTGTCTGGCCAGTTCGTCGAAGGTGTGCGGCCTGCGCTGGATGCCCAGTTGCGGTTGGACAGAGCAACTGGCCAGTTGAGTGTTGAGGAGCTGGTGCATCTGGCACGGGAATTGACCGAGGTGCCACTGGCCGCGTTTCATTCGCAGGAGAGGAGGGATGGTTCATCACTGGAAAACCTGCAGAACAAAGTGGACCGACCAGCTGAACAGCTTGCAGCCATCAGGAGAGAATCGTAGGTTCGCGCTCGAATGGGCCGATGCTACAAGTGCGCTTGGTAACTGGAAGAATCAATATCGTCGTACCCGACCACTTGTAAATAATAACAGTTTGGATTACTCCTCTTTTTCCGGGTGGATTGCGATTAGTGCAGTGACGCAAGCTGAGATACAAGCCGTTATCCAGATAGACGGGAAAAGGGAGCTGTGCTTAGTTGATACGAGAGCAGGGGTATCGCTGAGGCAGAGAGGGAACGAAGTTGAATGCAAATCGTACGCGTTAGCCGCGAGAGCAATGGGTGGATACTGACTAAAAACTGACGGGTTGTCAACGTACGCAATGCACCTAGAAGACAGGCCGGTGCAGCACGAGTACCTGATCAGCCCAGACAAAGAGCAGACAACCTTTGGAGCAGATTTTCTCAAGAGCACAGAATCCGTGGTTGACCTGAAGCGGGGAAAACCAGTGACGAAATATGACTCAGTCAAGCGTGAAAGTCACCCAAGCACCGCCGTGAGAAAACCGCATGTTCAAAAGGTTCCGTCTTGCAATGTGCCGTCAGTACAGTGCATGGTCGACGACCACTTGGAACTTTTCACAGGCGATGAGGAATCGTTTGGCCTCTGCTCGTGGACTGAACACGAAACTGCCCTCTCATCCGGAATTGCATAGATGTTCTCCCGGCGGTCGGTAACGACAAACGGACCTTGCCACCGACTGCCCAGCTTCCTCGACTCCAGTCCACTCCTTCCACGATTTTGATGGTCTTTCCACTTGACCTTCGCGCCTGTGTGGAATGGTCGTGCTTTTTTAATTCCTGTTTTCTCTCCAGTCGTTTCTTGAACAGCGGTCAAGTTTTCTTCAGCTTTCCTCTTTTCCTCTCCTAGCTCCTCTGGAGACAAGGGTGTTGCCGGCCACAACCCAACTTCCCTCATCAACTGGGGGGCGCGAATGTTAAGCATACATTAGCATGAACGAGGACTTGCTTGTGGGTGGCAGTATCAAAGCTCGATGTGCTAACAAGACCAACGGCAGGTTCATTTTCAGTCACCTCACTTGGCCGCAAGCCACTGCTTGATCGTTCGGTTATTGCGCTTAGTGAGGCCATTTGTTTTCGGGTGGTAGGGTGCCATCTTTAGCCGTTTGATGTTCAGCTTCTGCAAGCGACTCTCAGAATCTGCGCTCTCAAAGCAAGGCCCCTAATCCGTTAGGATCATTTTTGACACCCCGCAGTTTGCCACGGTGTGACGCATTACCACTCTACTGATTGTCGTCGCCCGATGATTTAGTATGCCGGCCGCCCCGACCCACCGCGACGAGTGTTCTGTCATTATTATGATATACTGATTCCCCCTGGTTGTCGCCGGAATTGGGCCAAAGACTTCAACGGACCACAGCTAGCCGATCTCTGGTACAGGGATGGGTTCCGTGGGATGAGTTGCCCCTGTCATATCCCCTTCATCAATTGGCACCGCTTACAGGATACCACATAATCCATCACCTCACTTCCCATCCCGGGCCAGTAGGCCCTCTGCCGAAGCAAGTCGTACGTCTTGGTGAACCCTGTGTGTGCCATCTCGTGGAATTCGACGGTCAGCTTCTGTCTAAAGACGCGACATATCAAGGGTAGCACAACATCAGAATCGGTGGCGTTCCAGGAAATTATGCCAGCCGCACGCAGACTCAGCCTATCGAAGTGACCCTGGAACGTTTCCAATTCCTTGTCTCCCTCTCCGTACTCAATCCTCCTTCCATCCAACAGGGCGGCTGCAACCTCCCGTGACACAGGATCCTGCCGTTGGAGTCGTACCAACCTTCTGGGATCCAGTTTGACGACGAGGCTAAAAGCACCAATCATGATCTAAGGGGCCCATTTCCAGCCTCTGGTCTTGACATCCAGTCAGCCAGGTAGTTCTTCTTCCGTGGCGCGTGCCGGATCTTGAAGTTATACTCTTGCAACCCGGGTGCCCAACGCCTGAGCTTTTCACGAGGATCTCTAGTGGTCCTGATCCACTTGAGTGGTTTGTGATCGGTCTCGACGTGAAATATTTGTCCCAGCAAGTATGGCCTTCAATTATTCAGGACTTAGACGATCGTTATACACACTTCCTCGGTAGTTGAGTACTTCTGCTCAGTGGTTGTGATGACACGACTGACATATTCGATGACCCGATTCCTCTGCTTTATGACTGCACCGATATCCCGGTCACTAGCGTCCGCTGCAACAGTAAATATTTCCCCGATCCGGGGCAGTTTGAGTGTCAGTTGCTGATCTGAATCCCGCGCTTTAACATGTTCGAAAGCCCCATTGCCTCCCTGGTCCATTCGAATTTCCGATTTTCCCCAACCAAATCATACAGTGGAGCGGCAATCGCGTTGAAATCCTTGAGAAACCGGCTGTAGCATGCTGTTCGTCTGAGAAACTGCCGCAGGAAAGGCTTTGAATTTAAAACAGCACAGTCCTGGCCCTTTGACAATTTTCCTGAAAGTGTGCTAACCTCTCCATTATCCACTTTATGTCCGAGTAGTGTCACCAAACGCCGAGCGAGCTGCGTCTTGGCTTCATTCATCCGCAGACCAGCCCACAGGATACGCTTTAACACGGCCTTCAAATGAACTGAATGCTCTGGTTCCCAATTGCAGTACACAACGATAACATCTCCGTACACGGCAATATTCTGTAGTCCCTTCGTTAAACGAAGCATCAAGCGCCGGAAAGTGAATCCTGCCCCCAACAAAACAAACGGCATCCGTCTTAACTGACATTGGGTGTCCTCAAACGTGAAGGCCGTTTTCTCCCGGTCCTCTGACTTGATAGCCAGTTACCGGTATCTGGAACGGACGTCGACCACCGTGAAATATTTGGAATGCGGGAGGGAATGGAAGATCTTCGCAACCGAAGGGACAACTACAACCCGATTTACGGTTAGTTCATTCAAACACCGTAAATCCACGCAAAATCGGTATTTCGCATTCTTTACAAGCACAACGGGGATTAGTACGTACAATGGGCTTCCTCGATTATGCCATTTTTCAACATCTCTCGAACAAGTTTATGAACTTTTTTTCGTAAATGGAGCGGCAGCGGACGGGGCAGTAGGGTTGAAAGCGTTCGATCGAGGATCGAAAAGGGCAAACGGTACTCAGCCTCGAAAGTGGAATGATACACCCGAAGAGCTGCTGAAAAGACCAGCTGCTGTGGCCAGCCTAAAGGGGGTAAATGGAAACCGGTGGTATGTACGCGACCTTTGAAGGAAAAAGGTGTTGTAACGGCGGACACATCTGATGAGTCATGTAAGTAGTCTGTAGTCTTCTCGAAGCTCTGCCCCGCGTCTAATGGAAGGTGAGTTTTATTACTGAACTCGTGGAACTGTTTTGCAGCAGTCGTTTACAATTGCGTGATGGTCGATGAATATCCATGACAGTTCAAGAAGACGCGCTAGAATTTGCAGTTTTTAAAGACTACGTGCATATGAGACGTTTACTTTCTTGTCCAATATCTTGTAAGTATTTATTTGTAGTTTGTTAATAAACGACTCCACGGTAAAGGGCTTTACTCCTTACACCAGTGGTCTGACATCTTCACATTATACACTCACTGAACCTCGTAGGTAAACTTCAAGTAGGGCGCGCCCACATTATTACAGCAGGTAATCCTTCGATTTAGCAAAACTTAAACTTCACTGGTTCGTCAGCCGAGTGGAAAAATGCGCCAAATGGGCTACATATCAACCAAAATGGCGCACACTTTTCAGTCGTTCAAAAGTTTATTGGCCAAAATGGGTTAAAGCGATCCGGAAACTGTTGCTGGAACAAAATGTGCAACAGAATTTCTGTCCTCGTTGTTCAGTTTTTCCTAACTTCTGACTCATTTCATTTTCACATCCTTAACTGCAGATACCCTGGTAGTTTAGTCCACTAAATATATTTTCATTCACTGGACTTCAAAGGCACTCAAGGCAATGGCGTTTTAACTTTAAGGATTCAACTGCTAGTTGTCGAAATGAAAATATCAGCTGGTTGCTTCACGACCAGAGCATTGGTAGATATTTCAGAAAAGGGTAGTTTGCATTCGGGAGGCAGTTGTTAATACTTTAGGCATTACAGAATATTTCAAGATAAACTCGCTCCAAGGTTGCTCTCTAAATTTCACTCTAAAATTTCATTAATTTGGTCACTACTTTCAACGGCATATTGAAAGTATAACGTAATATAAATTATCATTTTGAGCTATCAAAAATTTTTGTTTCCAGTCGGAATTCCGCCCGTCAGTGAGGCCAGTCTATGCTGCAGAGCCAAGTAGTACTCCATAGCTGTCTTAGTCTTGTTGGGATCGGGCAACAATGCACTTCTCATGAGACTCAGAGAGTTTTAAACTCGCAGCCTTCCAGTCAGTGGTTGAATAATTACCTTTTCGGTCCCCAGAGGCTGAACAACAGTGTGAATAGCCCTCACCTAGACAGAATATGGTGCCATTCCCACAATCACAAAATATACATCATCTGGTTGACCTGTTGACGAATTCTAAGATTCAATTTTCGCTCGTCTTTCGAAATCATCCCTTCTCTGTGTCGCCAAACGTTTGCTGTTGTTCTTGGGTGGTTATGATTTTTCGCGGGCTCATGATTTTGGTACATATCGAAGACCATTCACCAAAGGGTTTTCACTATAAGGTAGTGTGTCAGAACTGTCAGAATACGGATAGCCAGTTCGACATTTTGAACACTGTGTATTAGATCTAACGTTTTAATCCGTCGAGTAAAGTGATTTTTTATCTTTGTGAGTGGCGTTTTTGGTAGAGGTTTTTGAGGAGGTCTGGTGATACGCACCGAAATTAATCCCAGCTTGTGAACTAGTTTGCAACATTTATTCAATACACTGTATCCAAAATGGTTTGAATAAAACCGATTCCGTCCGAGAACTGCGCTATCGCAGGTGAAATTCGGAAAACTTCGAGCCGCGCAAGAGTGATGTGGGTTTAGGTAGGCGTAAATACGCCCAATTTAGATACTGAGAATTTTGATTGTGATAACTTCGCTGGCGGCTACCGGAATTACGAACTTTAGAGATCTCATACAGAATGTAAAAAATATTGAATGTTTCTTCCATATTCTTGAAAACACTGAAGACATGAGTGCAAGCGGTTACTCATAATTCTGTTTTTTGCCGGTCCAGAAGGCAGCAATTGAAAGATCTCAGTGTCGCAATGTACATGCACTGCCTTACACACCACGTTGCAACTAGCATGGCATTCATCATGGCGAGCCGATCTTCTCCATCCGGTATAGCAGTCCTCGTTTTATTGGTCGCTCAGCACAATCCACCCTTGCTTATGCTCATTCATTGACTTGCTGACTGTAATAAACAGCGTTTTTCTATTAACGAGCTGCATTCCATCTGATACCTACCCAAACTCGCTAGCCTCTACTAGCCTCCCACAGCCCCTCTTCTTGCCAGGCTCAGATCTTCGGCAGTAGCTGGGCAGAACGCCTCGTATGGTTGTTGTCCACTCCACCCGGTCTCCGCTTTACATCTACACAGATATACACTTGAACCAAAAATACCCGGGCTTCTACATCGCCCTGATTCCAACTGCGTTGATCCCCCTGGCCAACGAAAAAGCCCGTCGCCCATTGAAATGTCCATGCCCTGTCCGATCACCTAGACCATAGCTTTCGTTACGGGGCTGTCCGGGAACCGAGGAACATCAGTGCAGTAATGGCATGGCACCACCAAAACCAGTTTGATATCACCCGAAACTGTCTTCCTCATACTCTCCTCTCACGCCCTGGGAACCATAGTTGCAAGTGCAAACAAACTGCTAGCCTGGCCCCAACCGCTTCCGGGACAAGTTCGCTGCAATTCGCCAAACATCCTCATCGGATTTAACCACCTCGCTGTTCTGCTGCACTTTCAACTTGTCCTGCACACAAAATCAACGGTTTTCTTTTCAGTTCTCGTTCGGTCTTATGTGTTAGTGTTACCTCACCTTTCCAAGGGATGTTTACTCCTGACTACTTCCAAAAGCGACACCAGTAAGTCTACCTCTTTCCAGTGTACTCCATAGTTCTGTGGTGCAAGCTACCATCTATTCTGACTGAAATGTCCTCATCCCAATTCCCACCTAACCATTTTGAGGCCTTGGTCATTAACTCACCTGTTGAAAGCCACTCAGCTTCAGCAACGGTTTTTTAGTTTCAGTCCAACTTGATTGGACCGATAGCTAAAATGCTCTGGCTTGCCGGCCTCGTTGTTTAAGTGTTTTTTTGGCAATTTACAATGTTTTATCACGCGGCGGGCAGGGTCCCTTGGTTTTGCATTCATTCCTTTGTGATGTTGTCCTCCGTCTTCAAAGTACAGCTGTTTGATTTTGCCGCAGTTGGCATAATCTCTACAAGCTGGGAAATAAATCTATTACCCATGTCTTCATTGTCCACTGCGTTGGGATCAAGCAGATGTCGGACAGACCCCAAAAGTGTTGGATAAAGCCCAATTTTGTACGACTGCTCCGCTTCCATGCAATGCTAGGCACTTGAACCTGATGTCAGTCATAGTTTCATTCTGACTTCACCATTATGACCATGATCGAGGGTTTGCAGCCCAGCAGTTAGGAATAAACATCTTCATTAGCAATAAACCCCTGGCTGACGCTGGCCATTCCCTAAAAAACTGTCGGTTAAAAATGGAATTGTGGTGACACTAGGGAGAGCTTCTGACGCTAATTTCTGTCCCTGTTCAAAACCAGTATTTTCAGGGCGATTGGACGGCATCAATCGATATACCCTGTCAACAGAGAAGCAGACCCGATGAGCCCTGTAAAGAATTGCTTTGAATGTGCTCTTTCATTCAGAAATGGAGCATTTCTTTGACGGCGGACTTGGGGAATTTTATATCGTTGTTTTGCTTACGACTCGCTCAACTAAATGCGCCGAATGCGCACACGGTGTCGCACACGCATTATTTTTGCGATGAACGTCAACAGCTTGTGAGACCGTATCCACAAGGTGCTGAACGAAATTTAATGTGCAAAATTCAGGCTGTTTGAGGTGAAAACAGGCGGACAACAACTGGTGCGGCATTTTCTATCGGGCACTGATCTTCTGATTGATGTAGTCCCTAGGCTCGAGTGATTGTTGGCCTGGTTGCAGAGCTTGGAAGTCGAAGTACAAACTCTTCGTCTATATGCGAGGTGACCACCTCAATGGAGGTTAGAGGGGCAGGTGAGTCGTCATGTGAAAATCTTCGCAAATTAGCCTTTAGGTTTCACAGGATTGTAAGCCTTACACTGGCTTACTTGCATGGCGGAATGTTCGAAAGCCAAACTGAAGTAGACCAAGATGCTGACTTTTCTCAACTGAGCGCGCTGTGCTGAACAAGTCTCGGGAGTTTACTAAGAATCGTAAAAAATTGCGTCTCATGCTTTTCGCGCACGTATTCTACGTGCATCCAGCTGCTCGGTACGAGCAACGCAAACCGCAACCTGAAAAACGACTGGTGTTCATGGTCGCCGAGTCACCCGGTGGTGAGTTAGGCTTGTCTAGCTGTCTAGAATAAGCAGCATCCTGCAGGCTGACTGGGTATCATGCGTCTCAAATCGTCTGTTAGTCGTGAAAGTGAGCCCGTCTCGTTTAACCATACGACAGAAGCGATAAGGTCTAAGTTCTTCACCCTACGTGGGCAATTAGAGCGATTTCAAGAAACAACTTTAGTTTTTTCTTGAAGCATGACGGGGTTCGTTGGTTACTCTGATTCCTGTTATCTCAACTTATACATCTGAGGCATCACTGTAGCTGGAGGCTCTCCAGGCGGTTACTGCTGAATGCCTCTTATTTGAAGCCATTCGTAAAAGCCATACTACTGCCCGGTAACTATGGCTTCCGGCTCTCAAGACAATGTCCAGCACCTTGTCAGATAAAATCCGTACTATTGACTTGGGTCAAATATGATTTATGGCATCGTTAGGATCGCCTACCAGTTTATTGGAGTCCCATGAGCAACTAACAATTGAATACGTTATATCCACGCACCTTTGTAAGAATATGCAAACTTCGTTGTGTGTCTCCCTCATGATGATTACTCTCAGCACCGCCTCTTAAGCTATAAAGATGCATGCTTTCGCATCAGTCTGTTCAAACCGAAGAATATAGAGGAGCAAGTTTTCTGCAGTTTTGACTCAGCAAATGGCAAGCCATGGTTGCGTTCTAGTCCCGTTACAGAAAGACATATATCGTCTTTTTATGTGAGATATCACAACTTATCAAATGCCATCACCAATACGACCTATATGTTGACCTTGAAAAGTCGCGCACACAAACCAGCCGCATACCTCAAGAAATCTTAGACAACACAATGGGCGTTGAAAGACGTACCTAAAATTGACAGGTGATGTAAGGAGATCCGGAAGTCCTCGGTAGATATTTCATCCTGTCAGTAAAGAGCGTTGAAAAGTAGGAACCACTGTACAGCTGTTTCACTCTCGTTAAGAACCATCACAATTGCAAACCTCATGAAACATGGAGAGTTTTGAACGCGCGATCTTCCGGTCTGTTACTGGCCACAGGCAGTTGATTGGCAATGTGACTAGCTCTCAATTAAACAGATTATAGCTAAAATTTGCAGTCCCAAAAACACTGTAGTTTCCGAGGTATTATTTTTTTACCGAAGATTGGTCGTTGTTGAAAGCTACAAAGCATTCTGCATATTTTGGCTACGTAAATACACAAAAGCTTTCCTTTTACGCCATTCAGGTCTTTCGGTGAGTTAAGTTGCTTTATTGTATTCAACACTTTTTGACATTTGCACATAAAATATGGTATCCTTAAATACACCTTAGGTTTTGAGAGGACGTTTTGATTTACCGAAATCAGAAGGGCGAATGGTTTTTATTTTACCGGAGTCTCGTGTATATGAGGAATTATAGAGGGTAGCCCCAGAGAAATCCGGTTTGTAATCTATCCAATAAATTTTCCCGACAGGACAGCTGATGATGGTTCCGATGTCATGCAATGATTGCCAGACGGAGTCAACTCAAAGCTGAAAAACAAAACAAGTCGGTAATTAATCTGTAATGCTCAAATTCATTCAAGAGGCCCCGAGTATTTTGAAGGACTTCATTCATTGAACGTGGGAATTAAATTGCGATTGGTGCACCAGGGAAAAAGCAGAGTTAGTAAGGCAGTTGGCTAGTTATTCTCACTTAGCGCCCACAGTTTTTAAGATACGACAGAATGATGCAAAAGATGCATACGACGCCACCGGTAAATTGAATACCAGTCATTATAGAACAGGCGAACTAGTACCAACACGAACGCTTCGCACTAAGAACAAAAACAGGACTTCCGAAATTCCAACTTTTCAGAAGGGGATCCAGTTGACAGCTCATACACCATCAAGTACAATATGTGATAGCCCAACCGAGTTGAATGGTGAATATTTTGAGTCTGAATATCAAAAATTGGAGAAACAAACGAAAAACGGTTAAAAAGATGAGTAAATTAAAACTAGAATAAAGGAAGACACTCCGTTTGGCAATCACCTCAGCATCAAAGAGCACAACACCACATTCCATGAGACCCTGGCCCGTAGGACGGGAAAGATGAAGACGGATCAAGATACATTAAAGGTTAGAAGCTGTGGAAAGTGCGTAAAGATGGTGGATTTATGGCTGGTTCAAAAGATTCGGAAAATGCGGTGGATGATGATCCCTCTGGTTTCAGCTCATCAAACGGTGAAGGAGACTCTTATGTGCTTATATGAAACATTGAACTGTTGGCAAAACAATGGATGGGGAGAGGTTGTTCGTCACAGCGCTGAAACCAGGCGCCATTACCTTCACATTAACTTAGAGCACGCATACGGAGTCGAATTTGTAGATGAGTGTGAGGCGGTAGGGGCATTTTGCGAGGTTCTAACTAAAGCGTACTGTGATTCCACTTCAGATCCGTTTTTCCTCAGATCTAATTAGGAAATTGATGATAGAGTAGAATGCCTTAGCCGTCAAATTTAACATCAGCAGGGTTCTTCCCCAAAAATGTGGTATAAAAAGGTTCCCGTTTAAAGGCAAACCTGGCAAAGAAACCATTGAGGAAATTGGCGTGATATTCAGCCCTCATGTACTCGAAACCTTTATTGCTTTATCAACCGGCTGGCAAGGCGTTTTCCAGCCGAAGCCTTGAGTGATTTAGATGCCGATCTTTTCGAATTCCATCCCTCTTATGTCTTATTTCAGTCTGCCAGAGGAGCGGCCGGGATCTAGCCAATACCTCAGACCTGCTTTGCACAAGAGATCACACCGATGCGTATTATCTTACTTACACCACAACTTCATGACAAAACGGTCTTTTGATTCTACTGTTTAATTGGAAGCGGTCGTGCCAAATTTATCAACTCTTTACGAGGCACCAAACTGTAGGGCAGGCGGTCCCGGCTGGAATCAGGCCAGCCTTAACTTTAATCGACTGTGGTCCGTCCCCCACAAAATGACGTGAATTCGCGAGGTCACCGCTGGCGAACATGCGTTGTGGGCTCATTGAGGGACGAGCCGCCCCAGAAAGATATCAGGATTTGCACGCTTATTGAAAAACGGTATTATTTCAGGTTTACTTGGAGTCTTGGTGGCCAGATTTCTTGTAAATGCTGCGAAAACGCTTGAGCGTAGAAGAAACGAGAGCTCCAACTCTGGCTCGAAAATGTTGTCTCATCCGCCCGAGATGTTGCACCAAGAGAGGAAACGGAATTCCAACTATGTTTACGGAATCCGAACTAGCGGATGCTGTTGAGCGGATGGAATCATTCTTTACATGTGAACAGAAGTGTAGGATTTCTATTCAGTGCCCTACGATTAAGTTCCGACGGATGCCAATTTCACGAAATTAGAGGTGGAAAAATGTTGCTGGTCTTGGACAGTCAAACCACTCCAGGTTGGATGACCTCCACTCAGTGTCCTAAAAGATAGGGTTACTCCCAAACAGCTAACCGCTTTGTTCAGAAAGTTACTTGATGTGGGCTGCATGACGAAAGAACCGAAGAACGAGTTTGAGATGTCATTATTTAAAGCATACACGGACAGACTATAAGCGATTATCGGCCGGTTGGCCGTGCACCAGTTCCGATTGAAGTAATGCGTAGATTGACATAAAATGGCGTAGAGGGTCACCCCATCAGAGGCGAGTATGGGCATCAAATTATGTGCGTTGCGGAAAGCGAGGTTATGCATTATTAGTCTGCTGTTATCTGAGTCAGAGGGCCGAATAAGTTGACGCTGTCGGTAGGTGGAATTTAGTTGCTGAATTCTGCAACAGAGAAAATTCTGCAAGTGAGAAAATGCAATACTGGAGCCGGGGAATCATCAGTAGACGTCCAGTCAGAGACAAATGCATTAATGCCCGCAGAAGCTAGTGTGCGTTCAGTGGTGCCTTCGTACGCCAGCTGGTGACCTGGCCAGAACTGCTTAGTGTTCAGTGCAAATAAACTCTCGTTTCGGCTCCGCCTTTTCTGCCTCACGTTCGCGGGTGACCTGAAGCTCTGAACTTCTGCCAGCAACGACGATGGCGTCCAAGTCTTTCAGACCCCTCTTAACACACTCCGCAATGGGTTACAAGGCTGGAATTAGAACGAATGCTGAGCGTCTCTAATTGATTATTTTTAAACCTTTTGAGTTCATTGCTGAGAAGGTTATCTCCTGAAAGAAATATTCTCGGAGAAGTATTCAAAAAACCTACGAAGCTCGGCGAACAGACCAACAACCAAGCAGTGCACTCAAGCTACCTATATTCCACAACACTGCCAGGTAAAAAAAGTTTATTTGCCAGGACCAGTTCGCACGAATGCCATGTTGAGTAGGTGCCCATAACTTAGCGTCAACTAAGTGCTTCTGTGTGTGTTCGCAGATAATCTGCTCCAATAAAGTCAGGAATATGCAAGCAAGGATAGTCAGGCCATGGATCTAAACAACCGCTTTGTTCCATCTTTGCGGATAGCGGCACCATTGGCACGGTTCCAGGCATTCATCTGCCTTCCTCCCCGTGGTTCAACGGAAGAAAAAGAGAGGTACCAATAATATGCACTACCGCACTAAGACGAAAAACATACAGACCATCTGGTTTTGCTGATTTGTTTCAATTAAGTGCAGTTAGGGTGGTGAATGCATCCGTCTAACCAATGGTCAGTGGATGCATTACCTGAAGACAGCCATTCAGACAGTTCATTGAAATAGTTGGAATGGCTGTGACTGGGGTTATATGCTTCTATAGTATTTTAGGATTGCCAGAAATATGGCTGCAAAAACCATAGCTGTAGCGTGATCAGTACCAGTGACAATGCCGTCAAATGTGACCAGGTGTCCAAGACTCTTTTGAAGGCGAGCATGCCTGAAACATTCTCTCGTGTGTCTTAGCATCCCCAGCCGTTTACATCTCAAATAAGTATCTGGCAGGTTTTCTGGCTGTCAGTGTTTCTCAGTTCAAGCTCGTGCTGAGGAAGTGGTTTGCACTACCCGTTGTCCGGTGGCATAGCGAAATGGCTGAATTCGGTTTAGTGGGAAGCGGGTGGGATAAATTCCGCAATCCATCAGCAAAGGCGTTTCCAGGTTTAGGATATTTCAAGGGGACAGGTCCAGTAGAACAGTTTGCCGGACTATCTGGTATTAGCTGCTGCTGATCCAGGCCACGACAAGATGTCCAGTCTGGCTGCCGGAATGTCTTGTCCGTAGCACGAGCATTTGTCTTGTCGTGTAACAATACCGTTCTTTCCTGATGTAGTTATCCACGCCCAGGGCTGTCGAACTTTAACACAGACCTGGTCAGGTTTTTTCAAGGACGCTCCAAGACGAGCTGCTTTAAGTCCTTGGGAGCATCGGAAGTGGAGGTTTCGGAATTCGTTTAAGCGGTCGTCCTTCTCGGTCCGGGGCATGCGGGCAAACGAGACTGTGGGAACATTACACTCATGTCGAAATACATGCAGGACTTATTAATCACACACAACAAGCAGTCTATCCGATGTGTGGAAATACTAACGAGGAGCCCGATGGGTTCATGGATGTCTTTGGCTAAGGCAATGGGTAAAAATAAACGCATGTGGCAGTATGCCAGATTTACGTGGGTGACAAAGCACAATAGGGAGTTGAGGAGTGTGGACATGAATTACCCGCACATGATGATCACCGCGAACGACCAGTCCTCACTGTTTCCAGAAATCCTACAAAATATGGCAGACCAGGATTCCCACATGACGTAAAAATCTGAGTCAGCAGTGCTGGATCTGGATTTACTCATCATGACTGCTGATTCTCCAATTGAATCAGAGGCAATCAACGGTTATTCTTCCTCCTTGTTCTAACTACTCATGAGTAGCGCGATTTTCACCTGCTTATTATAAAGCCGTTTTACATCCTTACTGCTGGTTACCCAGGTTTTTGTTCCCACTGAGATCTCCTTACGTGGTAGTTACTTATGTCAAGGTTTTGTTGCCTGCACATATTTGCTTGCAAGTTCGTATCAACTGTACCCATTTTTGAGGGTCTACCCCAACGGACAAATGCGTCGATCGGGGATCGAACTCTGAACTGTTGGATTGTGCCTTACACTATGTTTTGTTGTGACGCTGTTTAAACGGGCCTAAGCGCATATTCCTAGATGACATGCTGCATGTCATGCGGCAGCTAAAGGCAGCAGGTACATTTCATTTGTACCAAATTTACCCGGTACCCTTCTTCCAGAAAGTTTCCCTTACCCTGCGAACGTACCGACCATCTTCTGCTCCGTTATATCTATATACGGTCTATTTACACCGTCTGACTGCTGAAGTTCTATATCATTTGGTACTTCCTCGTTTGTGCTTCCAGAAAGCCCTACTGTCTCACTGTTCCCTTTTATGCTCTTACGGATTGCGCCATATGTTCCGCTTAATTCACGCTGTTTATCAACCCAATTGTCCATGTAACCAGTTCTCAATGCAGCATCCGCTGCCTTCATTCGTCTGATCCTACTGCCTAATGAATACGAACTGCGTGTAGTTTGAGAGCTCCAATCGTCCCGAATGATCTTGTCTCGTAATGTGTTCCTGTTGAGACGCAAATGGTTACTCCGTATTAGTAGTCACCTTACATCAACCGGCCTGTTCGAGTTCACCGGGCCTCACGTTCTCAGCTTGATCGGTAGTGGCTCCATATGCGGGGCCAAGCCCATGAGATTTTGAAACTACCTAAAGCGACCTCGATGCTGATGGGGTGACGGAGCTTTGTGCTTGTTCACCAAACTGAGGGTTATGGCAATTACCCAAAATTGCTGGTCCGACGCCCACCGATCAGCGTTGATCATGGTGACACAACTTGCATACCAGGCGTGATGTCCTGCAGCGATTGAGCACAATGATAAAGTCTGTATAGCTTGCCCTGACACTGGATCGAATCAAGTGATAGTTCATTCTGCCCTGATCCAAATGAGCCTTGGAGGACTGCTACAACAGGGAATTCGTGATATCGGCTGATGACTGATTCAATGATTTTGACACACCGTTGCGGAGGAAGTTTTCATGAAGATCCAGTCTCGCAATATGCTTTTAAAGAGTGACCCAGTACACCTCTAACACCTCATTCCTGTGGGAAGGAGTATGCACAATTCAGATTCAATTTTCACAGAATCCCGTAAATGGTCACAAGGTCTCACCTCAACATATTACTTTCGAGGGATCCAACACCCAGGTAAGCAAATCAACGAACATAGGTGCACGGTTATCGGAATACACGCAAGCGAATTTTTAAATGGGGCAACAGCGACCTTTCCTATTTGTTGTGAACATTTGAACGCTATGTATTCCACCGTTGCACCAAGCCTCGAACGAACGAACTACCGAAATGTTTATAAACATAAAGCCAATACGAACGACAGAAAACAACTTGTGAGCAAAGTTTAGCACAGCGCTAACTACAACAAAGTGGGTAAAACTAAAGTCAACTCAAAAGTGTCTTCACTAAAAAGCAGATGGGGATAGAAATGTACAAGGCTCCGATAAGCTGAGAGTAGACACAGTCCAAGAGTGAAGGCTAAAAACGGGTAGACATCAAAAGCAGTTGTTCGAACCAGATAGAATGTATGAGCAAATTCGTGATGACAAACGGAAACGAGAAACAGACAAATGGATCGGCACGTTTATTGAGAGCCCAGTGACAAGCACACATATCAAAGATGCCCAGTTCGAGCACGCGAGTTTCACAAATTTCTCCATTGAAAAGAACACTAACACTGTGTGCCTTGAAGGCCGAAGATGAGGGTACCCATGGCAGTTATCCACGGAGTAACTGACGGCCAACCTTTAACCCCTGTGAGGCGAAAGCATGAGAGTATGAGTTGAAATAAATTGGGAGTAATCGCGCTTTGAATCACATAAACAAGTCCTTGTACCGACAAAATTCCACAAATTTGTGACGTGCTAATTACCGGTTTCTCATCAAGGCGAGGTGTTAGATGGATATGAAAAATGTAAATTAATTTGTTGTTTATGTCTGACAGGAATGTTTGTGTCAATCACGTAACTGCAACAGGTCAAGTAACCTAAATGAAAGATACAATCATGTGGTCTAATGGCTCAGCATATACGGCCCTAGAATTTTTCGTTAGTTGAACTTGATAACACTGCCGTCTATGCGCGCAACGCAGAAAAAAGCGATGTTCTACTCATTTGTTTCGGCACAGAATACATACAACTGGGTGAAACAGATGAAACATCCGTAAACAGCCGTATACCAAGGATGGCCTTCGGAGTGGTGTTGGAATGTTCGCTAGCTAGGTTCCAGGCCCGAGAAACAGCCATCTGGTTAAGCCAACAAAATGAGAAGAGCAGCTGGATGAAAATGTCTCTTTTTTATTCCACCAACATCTTTCCGTCGGCCCGTATCTATAATCGATATGTATTATCGTCCAAAAAATACACTACCATAGTCGTGTTAAACAAGTTCAAACTGCTCTCGAGCCTGTTAAGAGTACAGAGTCACATGTCAATCATCTGGCGACCAAATCATACATTTAACCAGAGGAAGCCTTTGCAGTTCGCAATTCATTGATATAAGTTGCAAGACGGAAATTAACCGGGAAGTGTTTAGCCCGTTGTCACTGTTGCGTGTACTTATTAGATTCGGACGGCAAAAACATACAAAACAATGAAAACTTTTCTGCACCCCACCACTGGTTGCAACCTTCTTGGGACTCTTCAGGTGAGTGCGTTCCCCGTCAGCGACGTTCCGTCGGCTTTATGTTGCACTTGGACAGCATCATGTTTGCGAGACATCGTATATCGTACTAACTGTACCATGCCGAGGAATTCGTGCAGCACATTCAGTTGAGGAATATCATGAACGAGAGAAGCAAATGAGATCCGGTTGAGCCCTCCAAAACGGTGTGAAAATGAGTGTAGTTCGCGAACCTTCCAGTCGCACTCCCCGTTATATAGCATAATTCGACTGCCGAGATGATCAGGACACAACGTTTCATCAAATGTTATTGAAACAGAGCAAGTGGCAGAATAAATATTCTCAAAAAAGAGGCCAATTAAGTATTGAAGGTCTAATCGGTCGAGGTAATTGATATGAGCGAAATCTGATCAAGTTATGGTGCAAACAGTCACATGCATTTACCTGTATCGGTTGTCTTAGCTAGTTGAACAGAAATATTCAAAAAAGAGGGGAAATGGAAATGCAGACGTTAACTTTTGAAAAGGGTCAAAATTAAGTAATACACCCATCAATTCACCAAGTAACTCAGGTAAAACGCACGATTATAAGCTAAGACAGAACTGTCCTCCACGCGATAAGGAACCGTCACGTTTACGTCAGAACAGATGACGGGGTGCAGTGATGAGGAAGGCGTAATCACAAGGAGTCAAGTAGTTGTGCGATACGTAGACCTACAGGAAACGCACACGCACCATATTGACGGAGGCACGTTCTAGAAATAACCCATTGAGAAAACACTCGTAAACACAGGTTCAGAACTGTGGGGACAATATAGAAGAATAGTGTTGATAAAGAAAATTGACAAGACCTTGCAGAATTCACATGACATCGCTCTCCGGATCGAAAAATGGGCGAAGGAAGACAGAAGGGTGTCATATCTAACCTAATGTTTATCAACCTCTGTTGTCCAGTTAATTCCAAACAACTGTATCGGATGAATGATAATCACGAGGGCCATATATTGTTTTATTGAACTAACAAATATTGAATAAGTAAATTTAGTCACACACAACGAATGAACGAACGTTTCCATCGTCGTGGTGTTGACCAGTGGAACCGAACTTTCAACGCTGGAGATGGTGACAGTAATCTGACAATAGACAACTAGCCACAGCAAACGAAAGTGACGATGTACATGAACCCCAGTGTACAGATAGAAATGGACATCACATATCCTATGAATATGGACACAGTGTTCAACAGGGTGGAAGTTTCCGTAGTCATCTCATCAGTTGCGGACATAAAAGATGCTGTCTATCAAACAGATCCAGTTTCGATCAATTCACCAATTTCGACTCCGGTGAGAATCAAGGCTTACGTTGGCAGTGCCAGCATTTCCGGACACCGGAATCCTGTGGTTGGCCAAACCCGCCGTGAAGTTGCCAACTCATGAGACAGCGTGAGTGATATATCACACCGACTGTCACAATCAAAAAAGCTCCGCAACGCACAAATAGCGGGAGATAATTGCCATCAACCAGAAAGTTTCCTGTCACATTCTGACCGAGCGCCAGCGGCTTCTGATCACCTCTGGACACCCATGAACAGCGATTCATCTCACACCAAAAAACCTCTCGCAAATTCCACCGTCCAAACTCATTCGCCCTTAAAACCTAATAAAGTGACCTCTAACAGGCCATCGAACGAGGGTCAGCACACCGTGGCTTCAGCTAACCGCAGAAGAATACAAACCGTTGTCTCAGCTATTCGGTACAACCGCAAATCACACGGATCTGTGTGTGAAGTAAGCAACCATGTGCACTTCCACTGTCCAAACGCACCGCCGGGTGCGACTGCAAAATCCCATCCCGTGTGTCAAAAACCATATGTTATCGTTAGTAAGATATCACCTATGTCATTCGTAACAATTTTCAGCCATATAAGGACGTGCAATATGTATTTTACAATCAGTTAAGGTCCCTTCTTCCGCATGGTCCAGGTCCACCCGTCAACGTCCTCCTATTCTCCATCTGCCAGTCACTGTTGAGATCAGTACACCTGACATAAACACATTTTTGAGCACTGAGGTCAGTGCTCCTGTTCGGGTGGGGGTAAAGTAATGTAATTAAAGACCAGTATGTACCTGATAAGACGCGTTTATCACACGATCTAATGCATATATATATATATATACATCTATATATTACAGGTACCCCAGATGAGCCACCGCGAACCGCAGACAGGAAGCTGGACACAGGTCAAACGTACCTCCGGTTGGTGTGAAGCCACTTTGATTGAAAGTGACACCAAAAGGCTTACATACACACGGAAGGCTAAACAATCGCGACGGAAGTGTGAGGACTCAATTCAGTTGCAAGAAAAGATTAGTCTGATGGACAGTGGCTCGCTGCTAACGTGCTGGTCATCAATTGCGTATTCATCCCAAAAACGGATCCCCAAATGGGGCTCTGAACGAAGTAGGGTTGTCTCTTTTGCAGTAAACACTCATGAGACTAGATAGACTGCATGCCCCCAAACACCCATGTGTTCACTTAATGTATAGGTTCACACATATTGCACAAAAATGTTATTGCAAAGTCAAATGAATACATCGTTCAAGTGGGTGAAGTTGGATCAAAATTAGAGCAAACGTAATTTGAATTGGAGAGCGAACAAAACTTACCTACAACATCTACTCGTTGAGTGAACGCGTACATCTGGTCGCCTCCTGTTGCGGAAAAGGCACAAGTGACGTTGAATGAGCATGGCTCCGTGTAGCCCTCCGCTTTTATGGGCTTAATTTTTGCCTTTTGTTCTGCAACTGCCACCGCAGCACAATTCTGCCCGGCCTCATCCAGAGTCGCTCCCCATTCTCCAGCCAATTTATCAGCAGTGCCGGGCGGAAGCAAATCGCATTGTAGTTCTTTGGTATCACCGACTTGTAATACCGGGTTCACACTTGCGCCACCGTCCAGCGTTCCCTCCAGTTTCGCCGCTAATAATGCAAACATTTGAATTATCACCACTCATCCCACGCACGCTTGGCTCATATCATACTGAGAAGCATCAATGCACCAGTGACTAGAAACTCACGCAAAACGCGAACAGTGATGCTTCCTTCCACCTTTGATTGGTCATCTGTCTTTGTAAATATGCACTGGACTGTCGTGCTTCCCACGTTTGTATAAGTTCCAGGATCCGCGGGTGGCTTGATTTTAGCAGTATCGTTGTCAAGCGAGATCAAGTCAGTGGTGGTCTTGAGGTCTACCAGTCCAAATGTCCCTTCCGGTTTTGATGGATCTGCTTGCAGGCTACACGTGATAGTTTCTGCGGTTCCTACGTGAACCATTCCATTTGCCGGTTCGAACACCACACTCGGCTCAGCGGCTTCTGCAAATGAAACGAATGTGGACCACAAGTCAAATTATAGCGAAATAAAATCCTGTAACATTCATCCATGAGCAGTGCGCCGACCGTCCATAAACCAGCGGGATTTGAGTGATCATTCTGGTATTATTTCCAAATTAATTTTCGTATGAAAATAGGTTTTGTTGCTGCGCAATATTCAACAGAACTTTTCAATTAAGTGGATATCCCTCCAGTGGTTTTAGATTACCCCATCGCCAAATGAAGTATTTGTCAGGCTATTCCTCAGTGAAATATCTTTTGAAAAATTTAAACCAGGTTTTTCATTCGTAAACATTACTATTTTACCACATCCTGATGTAACAACGTCGGGTACAGATTGTTGTTTCTTCACTCGCAGTGTTGCGAGATTTGCAGTCGCACCACAAGTTTGACAGGGGGAAACCTGAGTTCCCATTCTCTCTGTGGCTTTTATTTCCTTCAGATTTGGTTTGAGCTTCCCCTTGTTCCCCTTGTGCACCAGTCTCCGCACACCATCCAGTTGGATTATAGTCAAGGCTGATTTATGGGAGACTAACCTCTGTCAGCTGTCCGTTTGCTTTAAGCCGCGCTTTTCTACAAGTCCTATAATTTTGCAAAGGGCTTTCCATTTATATGATAGCTGAAAACTGCGACAAATAACACGGATTGCGCTTGGAGAGCTCGGTTGGCCATAAGGATGTTCGACAGGACCTGATGTGTAGTATGTTCCTTCAAGAAAATATCTCGAACATAACACCAGTTGAAATATAACACGACTTCGTACCGCACAGTCAGTGGATGAATGACATGATAAACGATCGGACTACAGGAATTCAGTAGAGTTTCCCGACAATGACAAACTAGATTGCAAACAAGGCCTATTTCAAAAATTATGGTCTGATTCCTAAACACACCGGAATATTTGGTGTGGTGTTGGCGGATCCGCAATTATTAGTTTAAATTTTGCAAACAGAATAGATCTGGATATTTTTACTTGGACAAATACCATAGAATGTATGAAAGACATATCACTGTTAAGAGTTTGTAAACGTCGAATTATGGGGGAAGAGGTTTGTCTAGGAGAACAAGTTACGAACAATATTGGGAGTGTCTTCTTCACAGTGTAGTATGTCGTTTGATAAATCGTTTCATACACTGCGGTCCGTTTTTACATCAATTCATTACAGACATTTTATCAAATGACGCAATTTATCCTTTAGGCAACTGTATTCACTGCTACAACGGTCTGGACGGATGGCATACCTAATAAGAAAATGTACGGCGCTCACATGGCAACTCAAAAATACCAATTAATACTAGGAAGTTTCGGAATGAAAACATTACGATGGGCCAATTACAAGAGGTACTACAAATTGGGGGTGAGGTACATTTTGGTATACTCGGTGGAGAACAACACAATAGGACATTGCCTCACCCGAATGCAGAATATACACTAAACAAATCAAGACCACTTTGGAGGGATCTGATTTCGTCATGGTGCTGACGGTGTACCAGCCGGTTGACTGAACACTTCTTATTTATACCGTTTGCTACGGATTGCATTTCATACATATCTGTTTAGGAGTCAGGTCGCGCACTCAGTGTGCTCCAAGAACCCTGGTCGTGGTCATGTGAACGCTATCCGTATTAAACTCCATTGGTGTTCAATCGCTTCAAAGAGGTGTTCCGTGTATTCTATTGATGTGAAGCTCCTAAATTCGCGCCAAACACAATTGCTGTGAAGACGTACGACACCCGGTAATGCTACTTAACTATTCCGACAGGTATTTTTGGAGATAAACAAATCAGCGTTTTGAACTGACAGACTGATCTGTTTCACCTTCAATCTGTTTGTTGCTGATGCGTGAAAGTGTGGAACGTTGGAAAAGCAGTGCTCAAATTAGTAAGCCGCTTCTCGACGTAGATTGCATGCAATTACAGGGCAGAATCTGGTTCACCGTTTACATAAGTTAGGCATGGAACACCTGTTTCAAATTTACCAACCGAAATGTGTTCACAAAAGTGTTTCACTGAGCACACCAGTACGCTTCACTCATGACAAACTTCCATATGGATTAACCGCTTTATGTGCATTGCATGGTGTTACAACACAGGTGTTAGAAAATGAGTTGAGCTTTAAATTTTTGTATAATTTAACGTTCCCGAAAGCCAATCTGTATCTAACTATCAATCGATTAAACTGTCTACCTTTTGGGTTTGCGGTTAAATATCTAAGTTCCACCTTGGCAATTTCCTTTTCGAAATGGTCTGCTGTTTAATGCGCACAATTGTCAAGTCGACTATTGACGAAAGAGCACTGACCTGGTCTCCTCCTACTGCCCGATCATGCACTGGTTCGAGCCGTTTAACCCAATGTTGCGCTCATATGTCTGTTTGGGAGTGAAGCTACGCCCCAGTTTATGACTTTCTGATGGCTACTGGTGTTGGCAGTTTATCGCGCCGGCTGAAATGAAGCAGAAATAGGCATTCAGCAATGAATTTAACCCCACTTAACGACTTTCAAGTTATCGCCACTCTGATATTCTATCCGAAGATCAATGGTGGCATTCAGTCCTTCGGCTGTAGACAAAAGTTCTTCCAGAATCTGATATTTATTGTCCACATGCAGCTATTTTTCGAAATCACCTACCCTTACTACTCACAACAAATATGTACTTCAAATGCATATTAACCACTCAAAGATTTGTAGACCATGACTCTTTCTAACACGGCTGAAAACGGTTTGGTTTTCTGCAACATACTACCTCCAACGTAAAGCAAGTTGAACGGCTACACCAATTTCGATCCGAAGAATATCGCAATGCCTTTACGCAACCTTTAATTTACAGGCTACAAATATGGGTGCACCGAAAACAAGCATCCTTGATGGTCAGGTTCAACATCCGCGTCCCCGAACAGCTTCATGAAATGCCATAATCTGAAAACATAGGCAGTCTTGTCACAGTGTTTTTTTTGTGCTCCTCGGTTTGTTCAATGCATCCAAGGTTACACCCAAACGAGATGGATACATTCGCTCATCCTGTTCGCATACAATTTCGGTTGACAACTAATTCCGAATAAGATCAACAAAATACGCACCTGCAATCTATCGAAAGTGTGGATTCAAAGTTAGATTTGAACAATGAAGGGGGAATTAGACACTCAGAAGCAAGTGGCCTACCATTTCATTAGGCAAACTCATATACCTAGATTCTGAAATGAACCAGAAATAGACATTCGGCAGTGTTTAAATTCCACTTAAAGATTTTCAAATCATCGCATGTTTTTGGTATTCTATCAGAAAATCAACAGTGGTGCTCAGCCGTTCGGCTGTAAACAAATTTTTTTCCCGAATCTAATATTTACTATCTATTATCATATTGGTTCATTGAGACCGCCAGATGGCGCAGGATGCATCACCCTAGAAATGAGTGAAAACTTTTGTGGAATTCCGTTTTCCTTGTGCATGATTCATGTTGAACGTTTTGAAAACAATACACTACAGGTTGTTGGTATTGTAAACAGACTTAAAGATTTCGATGGCGATTTTGTCCTTTAAGTGAAGCTAATCTAGGCTGATATATATATATATATATATATATATATATATATATATATAGGCTGTTTCCATCGGGTGGCGTAGCAGGTAGACGCCAAATGGGTGCTACAGGTGAACCATTACTATCGTTATTCATTATGTACGTAAAAATTAATTTCATATATGGGGTACCTTCGAAAATATCCACTACCTTATTGGCACAATTGAAACAACTAACATTATCGTACTACGCAGTAACAGACGACAGTGTTCTGTTTCTCAAGACAGCACATAATACCCTACATTACAGTGACTTCTGATCAAAACACACACATAAATCGTCTTCCGACTAATCGATATTGAAAGAACTGGTCCCTGTTTTCAACCAGAACAAAAGAGACGTTTTCAAAACATTCATCGGAGTTACCAAGCTTCCGTAAGTAAATAACCCTAACTTCTAGAAAAGACCTAACACGAACTGAATACGGATGTCTGCATAGCCAGAAATTCCATTTGTCATGAATTAAAACACTTGCTGAGACACTAATATCCAGATGACACTTGAAACTCAGAAAAAGTCACGAAACTTATCAACGTATAATGGTGATTCTCACGGTGTGCGGAGCCAATGTAGAACTTAGATATTTAACCGCAAACCCAAAAGGTAGACAGTTTAATCGATTGATAGTTAGATACAGATTGGCTTTCGGGAACGTTAAATTATACAAAAATTTAAAGCTCAACTCATTTTCTAACACCTGTGTTGTAACACCATGCAATGCACATAAAGCGGTTAATCCATATGGAAGTTTGTCATGAGTGAAGCGTACTGGTGTGCTCAGTGAAACACTTTTGTGAACACATTTCGGTTGGTAAATTTGAAACAGGTGTTCCATGCCTAACTTATGTAAACGGTGAACCAGATTCTGCCCTGTAATTGCATGCAATCTACGTCGAGAAGCGGCTTACTAATTTGAGCACTGCTTTTCCAACGTTCCACACTTTCACGCATCAGCAACAAACAGATTGAAGGTGAAACAGATCAGTCTGTCAGTTCAAAACGCTGATTTGTTTATCTCCAAAAATACCTGTCGGAATAGTTAAGTAGCATTACCGGGTGTCGTACGTCTTCACAGCAATTGTGTTTGGCGCGAATTTAGGAGCTTCACATCAATAGAATACACGGAACACCTCTTTGAAGCG
>SJOL01002831.1:154967-170023 GCA_004794785.1 Opisthorchis felineus | reverse complement strand
AGCTTTTGAATACTGTTAGCCTAACCTCTGTTCCTCTGTTTGGTAGAAAAATATGACTAGATTACAAAAATTTCGCTTGCTACCTTTTCCGTGTAACCATTCTGCGTGAAGCCACTCGTATTCGAATTTCGCAAGAACACCTCTGAGGAGCGATTTCGCCAGGTTTAGTGGTGTCCTTGTTCTGAGAAACAACAAAAGTATAACCTCCCTGGACTCCCTTATACGCTTCTTCATTAGAGACGCCATGTTGGCCTTGAAAGCCGCGTCCGAGAGTTGCAGCACCTTATCCGAACCCAACGGGCCCAGGAAGGAGAGTGCTAAGTGTTCTTTCAGAATAGAAATTTTGTCGTCCACCCCCATCCGGGCTGCTACGTTCTATGTTTGCATCTTTCAAAGACTTTGGATGAAATATCAGTATTTTGTCAACAGTCCTAAATAAAATGAAACATTTGCACTGGTCGTTCCGACTCGGAGTTGGTGACCTGGTTTCATTATCGATGGGTATCGTTCTATATGTGGAATGCACGCCGACCCTATGGTACAGGAAACTGGTACAGACAAAGGAGTCGGAAGTTTTGGATATTTCGCGTATCTGATTATCATAAAAACACGTACGCCTAAAACGCCACCTGGCCTGAGAAGCGTAACACTGCATTCCACAGTAGACATTTGACAGGCATCCGTTTTGTCTATGTCTACTTTGTTCTACCGATAGTTGTGGTGGAGAACACCCCGCAACAGTCTGGCGCATGACTGTATATAATTGTGTGCACCGCAGAAATGGAGCACAGTCTGACAGTTTTTCACGCACAGGCAATAGTGGGGTAAACAATTCAACCGAGTGACATGTGTGAAGTTTAAAAATAGCTAAAACGGAGAAAGAATTCATTAACAAATTTTTGAGAGCAAAAAACAACTGAGCGTGCCGCCGCCGATAAGCACGTTGTTCAAGCAACCACCTGAGTAAAATACACGTGAAAAGTCATGTAAAAGTCTTCAATTTTAGGAAAACTGTGAACCGTTAAATATGCTACGATTTGGTATAGTGTGTAGCGTGAGATGTCAGGAAGCTAGCGGTATTCGACATTCTCGAGTGTGTAGTGACGGCACACGCTGGTTCGGAAATGTGCAGATATGGGAAGTAATGTTATTGAAACACAAGGCACACATTCGCACAGGTTAAGTGAAGCGGGAGAGAAGACCGGAGTGAATCAACAACGTAGGTGTGGTAAAACCGAAACTACGGGCACAACTCAAGTGTAGGTACAGCAATAGCCCAAGTTCACTTAAAGGAGTGTACAATCGGGCTACTGCTCCTTGTCTGGAGCTCGTTTGGGGCACCTGTAGTAGGGAGAGGCAGACAGATTAGGGCATACGACAAACATGTGTAAGCAGGTACAGTTAGGTTTCAACGGCGTTACATTTGCTTTGTTTGGCAGATGAGGGAATCGGCGGTGTTTGGTAACCTTGAAGGTTCGATCACTCAAACAAAGCGCTTTGAGCAACACATCAATGAAGTGTGCAGTTGGAATAAATCAACTCCCCGTAAAGCTCTAAACTTTAAAAACCCATAGTCTCGGAAAAATCAATTTTGGTTTGCTTCCGGTAATCGGCATTCTAAAAAGTTAATCTGGTTTCCGGCAGTTTTTCGGTTGAATCTCTGTTTGTCCGGAAAGTGATGGCGCCATTGTGGATGCTGAACAGTTTCGCTGAATTAGAGGGAAACTTCCGATAACGATCAACTGCCCATAAAATCCTTTCGATCGAAAGCATACACTGACAGCTCTAGAATGATAAGACTGATAATCGGCGATAAAAATGAGGCAGTTGACATTGTCCCTCCCCTTTATTCCTATACCCATGCACAGAATTGTACACCTATCTTCAAAGACGGTCTCATAAGTGCTAGCATTAAGTGCTAGTATTATTAGTGCCACTTGTGGTTGAGTGTGCTTGGAGGGATCGTGCGTAAAGGGGGAGTGAGCAGGTGATGGTCGCTGATTTGTTCGTTGAGCCGGGTAATTGGATTGTATGCGTTTCAACACTAGTCGAGTTGACATCTTCAGTGCGCTGCTAGGAGGCTTAGCGATGGGTCAGTGGTTGTGCACATATGCATGTGTTTTACCAAGGTTTTTGCTCTGCTTGGGCTGGAATCCAAGGCTTTCATTCAGCCTTAACTTAAATGAACATTAAACTAACAAAATAAAATGTAACCCCAATCAGCAAAACATCATGAATGAGAAGCTTGTTCGTATCTCATCATCATCTCACGTAATCACACTAAAGTTTACAAATGAGTGATTTATTCAACAAGGGGCATAACCACCGAAGTGGATAACCACGGAAGCCGATCTCTGAACAATAGCTTATCTAGCTTTCTACTAATTATGTGCAAACATGGCCCGGTAGAGGCATGCAGCGTAGAACATGTAGTTGAAGTGCAGACAGATTAAAAGCAAATTGATCCAACGCCTCACTGTCACCCGCGGTGCCGTTGCGTCTAATGAGATCTTATGACTAGATGACAAGTGCTATTAAACACAATTTGGTTGTAGCTCTTCGGTGGTTTGAAAATGTTACGCAGTTAAAGCTCAACCAACCTGCCATATAATTCGGCGCTGGTGCCGTTTGGCAGTACGCATGCCACATAATTAATCAACAAGTTTTCCTGCATTCGCATAACCAGCGGGTAGAAAGGAACGCAGCACATCTGCCTCCAGAAGGGCGCTGGACAGACCACGAATACGCATCTTTTTTACCAAGCCCACACTGTGTGTTGACGACCAAATAAGTCGTAACATCCGAGGAACTTCTTGCAGGTGGACCCCAGAAGTTCTATCTATCATTGACGTGTCAACAGTTAGGGACTATCAGTTGGCGCCGTGGTTAAGGGACTTCTGAAGCAAGGCCTTTGGTTTCCTGGGCCCTGACCATGTGATGCTAGCCTTCACTTATTCTTATCAGTTCGTTCAGTTTTATTGCTCATCCGTTCGTCCAGTTTTATTGCTCATCCGTTTTATGATCTTGGAATATTTTATTTTCCGTGACCTAGGAGGTCAAAAGGTGTGTCAACATTTTGTGCTTTGTTTTCCAGTTGTGTTAGTAATGGAGGGAACCCAGGTTTCCAAGCTTACCTACTGACCAAAAGTAACGCATGAAGCTTAGCACTCGGCGGAGTGAAACCTGTCGTTACGAGCGAACGAGCATGGCCATATCAGTTGGTCTTGTTTGGCACACTAGCCTCCGCAAGCAATGAGATGAACTTTATCAATATCGGAATGAATCATCTGCGAAATCCAATTTCACGCGAGAGCTCACTGCGCGATTCAATCTCGTACGACTTCTATGGCTTGGCGAATGTCACCGAAGTCTCTGCCGACTAAACCCCACAATAAACCATCCAAGAAATCAGTGAACGGTTTGCTACAAAGAAAGCACACTCTAAGAAACTTACCAGCAGGTTAGATGGTGTAGTTCTGGAGTAAACAACATGTAATCCGGAACTGGATTTCAAAAACTCTGTAATTTTATTCCCACTGATCATATGACTAATGGTACTATGTTTACAGGGGCAAGGTTGTGGCAGGGAAAATAATAATTATTATTATGCCAATTCCCGTCTAGTAAGTGACATACCGCCAGGCATGACCACAAAGTTACAGTCAGAATAAAGGCACAATTGGCGGGATTTTCGTGTGCTGGGGTTTGTGCGGAAAAGGAACTGCATCCTAAACGATGGGCATTGTCCGATCTAGACTTACTTACGCCTTAATTGGCATGGGTAGAGAAACACAGTCACTAGGACTTCATCTTTTTTGGGAAGCATAAAGCTGAGACAAGGTCGGATCGTAAAGGTTTGTTAGTCCCGCAGCCTTAACGTCACTGGCCATCACCGCCAAACTAGCACAGCTATCAGTGTTCAATTATTGCAGGTTAGAGATTCCTTTGTTCGCAAATGCGTTATTCAGAATGCATTGAGGCAAACTGAGGATTGTTAAATAACGAGTAAATTGTGCCGTGGCGGGTGACGATCAAAGTTAACCTTGGTCACTACCCGAGACTTAATTAAGCAGATGAGAGCTTAGGTACAGCTGAGGAGGGTAGTATTATACCACATGCCGAACTTCATGTATGCTGCGATACTTCAAAAAATGCATTTGCGTGGTAGCATGTACTCGCTTCACGGTGAACGCTAAAGTTCCTGGCTGTGCGCTTGTCTTCATGAAGGCGCGAATGGCGAATGGTCCTCTTCAACACCAAGGATAGAGTTGACAGCCTTGCTTTTGGCAGCGGAGTAGCAGATATAATTAGAACAAGTACAAACGACTACTTCCAACATACTATGTTTGGACGGACTCTATGATTGTTCTCTACTACATCCATAACGTCCCTTCTAAATTTTCTAACGCGGTTGCAAATCGACCAACAGATATTCGTGATATGCCACCGCATACTCAGTACAGAGACGTGACGTCGGAGAACAATCCAGCCTGCAGCCAAACAACATTCCCTCCCGAAGGACATACAACCTTGGCTAGCTGAGTAGATGGTTGAGTGGACGGCGATCTTTACACCTAATGGAGCAAAATAATGGCATGTGCCCACTACTACCTCAGTTTTCCTGTTGGTGGAATCAACAGAAGGTTGTGGCTTAGCTACAGGTAATTGACGAAAACGAGCACGACAAGGAAGGGGGTTTTACCTTCTGGTGTTTCAGAGTTTGGTAAAGTTCGTGCAATGCAGCCATTGTGTACAGGAATTACACCGGTTTTACGCACCCGTACCAGATGCAAAGCGTCCTAGCAGCCTATGAAGGTTTTCGCTTGTGCTAATCAATGGCGTATTGTGCTTATTGTCAGACTTAGTTACTCAAATGACAGCCAGTCAGTGAAACATCCAGCGCTTCTTCCGAGCTACCATCTTGTTACTGCTTTGGCCATGTGTCACTTTCAATCAGTTGAAGGGCACTGCGGAGTATCGCAGGTCTTCGTCTTTATCCGACAGCGGTATTGGATCACCAATGAAAATGACGTCCTTAAGCGAGTGATTGGTACCTGCTGTTTATTTAGGCGCCCGTTCCCACTGCCCGGTACACGAATGGTAGCTCCATTGCCAACAGACAGGGTAAAAGTGGGTTGGAGTAGACCACTTTCGACCCTTTGAGACCAAACGGGGGCTGCAAAATCTACGCAGCTGAGCATCTCACAGGAAGATTGCGACTATCAGATTATACGCAGTTTGTATCCAGCAGACAATAGGAACAAATGCACGAGGGCAACAGATGATGTTCTGAGAACTGTCAGGAATTGGTTCCATAGACAAACGGGTTAGTAAGCATCTTTAATTATGCAAACGTACAATCAATAATAGCGCAATCAGCAGGAGCAGTGAATGGTCAGTGAGGCAGCAGGGTTTTCTGGAAACAACAGCAAGTAAGCATCAAACGATGTACAAACGTACAGATACATGCAGTCAGTGTGTGTGAGTTGGTCGTATAAAGATAACGGCGCAAAAAACAATCGGCACGTTCGGGAGGTAAGGAACTGCCTTTGGTTGACGGCGCGATGCGGCAGCTCGTGTCAAGTGATAGATCACACTGCGTGCTTAGGTCTGTTTTAAACAAATCTCGCTAGAGGTTATCTGGCAGGTGCGCTATATAGGTAATACAAAAATTGGGCCTTCCGGGCGTCGAGTTGGTGTAGTGTACGACAGGCTCACCCGCCATCCGGAGAGATCTGAGTTCGATACCCAGTCGGTCCGTTTTCCTGTCAGAGCGGACGCTCAAAAATAGGTAGAACTGAGACGAACTTTCAAGCAATGACGGACGGGAAAAAATATTGACATCAGTTACTGGAAATTAAGCAGACCTTAAGTAGGAGCAAAACAGGAGTAAACGAGCAGCAAGAAAACAAAACGGCGTTATAAGTAACGGGCGTAAGTCACGTTACACATGAGTGGTAAGAACACAAAAGAAAATGACCGCTGTCCACCGTTGATTCACAGGGAGAATCCGCACTCCCCCAGCCATACGTTTACATGAAGATTGAGCCAGCAGACTGATCAGCCACTCTGTCACCCGGCTCTTCGGAGTATACACCATCCTAACCGGAGGCCCCCAGTAAGTAGTATTGGCGAACGTCCTTGTGCAATGCTCAGGACTTGTTCTTACAATCGCCTCTATAACTGCCCATCGGTCGACCAAACAGTCCTCTCGATAATGCCCTTCTCCCACTGCCCTTTGTGCGTCGAGATATCTCCCAGCAAAACGAGATCACCACCGTTTAGGCTCCTTCCTTGCTTAGGCCACTCTGACATCGTCTGCAAGGTTAGAAGGTACTCCTTCATCCACCGATTCCAGAATAGGTCAGCTAGGTGGTTTGCATGTCTTCAGGCTTTAGTTAGATTTCGTGAGTCAACACGATGACTGGCCGTTAAAGGATTTGCGCTCGGGAGCAACTAATAGTTTTCCACTACAGCTCCGTAGTCATTGAAGTCCGAGGCCGGTTTTACTGAAAGGCGGCCGTTGAGGATTTTCTCGATCTCAGTCAAGGTTGCCTGCAGTGACTCCTCGTCTACCAGTCTAAATCCTAATAAGGCCAGCAAAATTCGCCTTATACTCCGTATCAGCCTCTCCCAAATACTTCCACGATGACCGGCTTTTGGTACGGAAAACATCCAGTCGCACCCGTGCTCTATCAGCTTCATCGCTAGCTTAATATGATCCCATTTACAAAGACATTCTTTCAAGTCAGCTTTGGGCCCTCTAAAATTGGTGCCGTCGTCACTATAAAGCTTTACTGGACTGACTCGTCTAGCGACAAATCTTTGGAGCGCGCATAAGAACGAAGTCATGTCCGAGGTATGGGTCACCTCGATGTGAACGGCACGGATAGTCATGCGAGTGAATACGCAGCCACGTCCTCGTTTGATTAACAAAGGCATGAAGTAGTCCACCCCGGTGAATGCGAATGGTCCACGACTGCAGTTAAGTTGTTCAGTTTAAAAAGGGGCCTTCATTTGGTAGCACGGGGGCGAAACACATCGGCGGCAGTGATACCAGGAAGAAGGGACGCACCTACCGGCGGCTTGCCCCTGCACAATTCAGTACCCGTTGTGCACAGCTGCCAGCATCTGTCCAACGCCCGCTTTCGTGGTACCGTTTTATGATAAGTTTGGTGATGAAATGTCTCCTTGGCAGTATGGTAGGGTGCTTAGTCTCGAAAGTTAAGGCAGTCCATTGCAGGTGCTCTCCTACGCGAATTATTCCGTGATCGTAAAGGGATTCAGTTCACGAAGTGGGCTGGCGGACGAGACTAATGTACGCTGGTTACCGTCGGGTTTCTTGCCCAGTATGCGGAGCTCGACTGGAATCTTTGGTCTCCTTAACTAACATTGAGACGTAAGTTGATGATTTTATTATCTCTTGCTGAGTCATGGGGAGAAGCAACAGGGGCGTTTACACAAAAAACGCTATGGCTGCATCTTTAGATGTCTGAAGACTCTAGAAGATTATCTGGTGTTAGCAGACAACCTGTCGATTGACTTCTTTGGGCCGTTTGATGTGATTCGTTGAGAGACTTGGCCAACTCACCGACATCTATAGTGACAATGATAAAAACTTTGTTGGAGCACTGATCTAATTTCGGGGCAATATTAAGCGCTGGAGTCAGCGTGAAATGTCGGACCGACTTTTGACTCTGGGGTCACAGTAGCGCTTTAATCGACCGGCTGCTAGCCACGGTGGTGTTGTTCGGGAGCATAGTATTATGTCGGTACGACACATCCTTTTATATCACGCGGTGCTCTCCTGCGACAACCGGTTGCGACGATTTTGCTTCGCGATATTATGCCGGATGAAAACAAGTTATTGATCTAGCTGGTGTATTCTGGTTTCGTCGGATAAAGGAATATCTACCAACGTTACAGATGCGTACTAAGTAATTCAGTTCATCGCCGGAATTGAAACAAGTAGACTTAATCCTAGTCTCCGGCAAGGATGTTCCTCGTGAAAAGCGACCTCTAGGGGTAGATGGTAGTTGTGAGGCGAGCCCAGATGGCTCAGTAAGAAGTCAGCATGTTAGAACGGCGGACAGTGTTCTCGCGAATGATATTAGTCAGACATGTTCCCTGGAGTAAAGCAATTAGACCTGTACTCCATCGAATCCGGCATTCGTGGCAGGAGTACACTTGGACCATTCGTGCTGGTGTTTGGTTGGGTACCCTTGCAAGGAGCTGAGCACGGGTGAAGTGAAAAAACCGGAGCGTCCGCTGAGCCAACGCGGAGAATCTGGCGGGCGATGTATTGTCCAGTACTTTGACATTTAAAAATCTCAACGTTTCTTCTGTCCCTATTTGAAACCCCTGCTCCACGCTTGTGTTCAGCGCGTGCAAATGAACTGGCGTTCGTTTGTTTTTGCTACTTCACTCATTTGACCCTAAGGTCATCCAGCCATTTTGTGGCTGACCTTACGCATGTGTACCTGTTTTACGAAACGGCCCGTTTACCTATTTGGTTTGTACTTTCATGGTCCAAATGGGCCATTTGCCGTAGACAATTTTCTACCGTCGAGGTTTGTGTATTTTGTGAATTCATGTTTTATATTAATAGTACCATACAGAAACCTTCTCCGACTTTGTTTTGTCTTTTTAGAGGTTCTGGTATTTCGCGTCACTTGAAAATATCGTTCGGCTGTACCACGCACAATGTACCAAGTGCTTTGAGTCAAAACATCAGTCACATGATTTTACCTGTCACGTAAAATAATTGTACACTAGTCTATAGATATACAGGTGACTCATTTTTAGATGTCAAGTTGGAAACAGAACTCGGAAACACAAATTCTCCAATAAGCCTCAAGCAAATTTTCTGACTTGGAGCACACACGCACATAACGTAGTTCATTTTAATTTACTTTGATTTTCGAAATGATACATGACAGGACGAGTTGACGGCACCAGACCAGGGCAGAGTGAATTTGTTTAAAAGCTCAATTGCGCTAACGTAATTGGGCTGCTACACATTTTTGTCGAAATTTCACAGCACAAAATCTTCTCAAAAAATGGGTGGGTGCTACTTTTCAAGAGCACGGTAGATAAAAATCGAAACACTGTTAAAAAAGGTACGCAATCCGATGTGCAGCAACACTCCCAGTGTCCTTGCAGGGTGAATTTAAATGGGTTTCATTTAGAGCTATTATTGACAGTAGCGATAGACCCGTGAAGATTTTGATGGCTCCGATTACTTGCTCCCCTTCCTGGAGGTTACTCTGAAGAACGCTGCATTTTATTTGGAATCTGGCGAGAAGGAAATCAAAAGCGGCACAAATTGAGGGCTTAATGCATTTCGCGGAAATAATCGTCCTTCAGTGGCTGCATCCTTTCTGTGGACAGCTGCAGTGCAGCTAAAACTCGTGATGATTACCAACGAAACTGGCCTTCCTGACTGACCAGTGAAAACCGCCGGTTAAAGTGCTGTAACTACTTTGTCCGCCAAAACTGAAAGTCATGCTGAACATGATGCCGAAGCTAGGGCCTGCTGGAAAGAAACGTAGACAATGACGTTCCAAACTAACAGAGGGACCAGTGCAATTTTGTTGGCATGAAAACTATTGTTGCGGCAACAAGAAGTAAACGCATACCTAGGGAGTATATAACCTCGCTAATAATGTCAGGTCATGCAACGTTTTGCATAAGCGGTAGGCTCTATTTATACGGTGGATATTTACACATGCGTACCATAACCAAAACGGTGCTAGTGGTATAATACGAAGCCACCAACTAAGTGTTGACCAAAGGCTTCGCTAGATATCACAGGACGTAATTAAAAGCCATAACCGGTGCTTCCACTACGCATATACAGTTTTACATAGAATGAAGGTGGGTAGTAATTATCTTTTTTCCGCTCCAGTCGGACACGTTTCACACTCACGCTAGTCACACTGCTAGGCTGCTTCCAACCAACAGATTATTGACACCATCGATTACAATTTATTAGTGGCGCCTAATTTTCAGGCCGTTACGTGAGCGACTATTTTTAGCGGAGGCCGATATCCCAGCCCACCGATTAGTCATGGTTACTGAATATTTTGCTGAATCACTTCGACATTTTCAGGTTTAAATAAGATAAACAACAGCTTCCACTAATAGCCTTTTACAGTCCTCGAGTATGAATGATAAAAATCCCTTCGTTTGAGAGCAAAACATCCTGTATTTCTTAGGCTGGGGCCGAAAGTTAACAAAACACCAGGACCCCTACACTTATTTTTCTATTGGGAGGTCGCCCCTAATGTGCGATTGTATGAGCCTCACATTGTAGGACAGGTCTCTTCTCAAGCATATCTCAAGCGTCCGGCGGTTGGGTCACTTAAATACACTCATATTCTTCTAAAAATCCTAACTCTCGTATTGGAGCTGATGGTGTCTCGGGCGTCGAATTGCAGAGTCCCATCATTCTGCTTCACCTGTGACACATGACTTGATATTTCGTTTTTACTTTTTTGAAGAGTCAGTCAGTCATCCACTCAGTGTGGTTGCACTGGTCACCTCCGGGTTAAAAAGGTCGTTTACTCAGATATTGAGAACCCACATTTCCATATTTTGGGCATTTTCTGTGCAAGGAGGGTCAGATTCCTGAAGATAACCCCAGAAAGCCTGGAACATACTGTGAACCTAATAATCCACCAAAATCTCAATAGGAAAGCCGGTATGCATCCAGGCTAGTCAATTACTCAGTCAATTAAGCGAAAGCCGATGGGTGTTTAGAAACGTCACAGAAGCACGACAGACTGTGATAAGTGTTCGGGAATTTCACAGAAGCCCGGTGGGTGTTGATGGGTGTTCACTAAACGCAATCAAACAGCCTGGATCAATGCCAAAAAAGTGCCTTTCAAATAGTGCGACGCCGTTGCAAATTTTGAACTTGCGCGCACTCGCTTGTTCAGATAAAGCTGTTGTATTCCTTGTCTCTCTTTCGGCACTAGGCACTGTAGCTGGGACAGCAGTCAGATGTAACTTCCTGAATGATGGCCTATCACCGTTTACAATGACGAAAGCTAAGTTAATTCAAAAATTGTTTTTACCAATCTCTCTGCGTACCATATTGTGAGTAGGCCGTCAGTTAATGTTAGTGTAGCCCCGAAAGTATTGAAACTCTCAAGCTGGTGATGAGCGCGTGCATCGTGCGTGAACTCTGGCAGATCCCGTTCACAAGAGTTGTTCTTACTGTGGAGAGTTATGTGATGGGGCTTGATAACGTAAGCGGCTTGTGTTAAGATTTCTATATGACAGATACAATGTCTGATACTACTGCTTATTTCTTGACCAGTGCTTCCAGTGCGAGACCTCAGAACCAGAACGGACGTGGTCGCTCAGCGGGGCCAAGTGACGACCAAAGAGAAACAGAGCACGAAGGGCTGTCGCGTAGCGACGGCAGTACACATGGAGAAAACCTAATACAGCGGTGTGCCAAAGATATACATCCAGCGAGCGTAACTAGCGTAAATAATGTGTATGATATATAGGCCTGGACGAACAAAAATTGTTCAATTCAGGTCCTCAGACACTGATGGTGAGAGGTGGCATTCAACATCGAGGGACAAAGAAGAGTAGAGCAAGCAAAAACAAAACTACAGTGCAATGAAATAACATCACTTGAAATGAGAAGCGTAGATAAAGGGGGGCAGCAAATAAAATGAGTACAAAGGTCGCTGTCGTCGAAAAACATAGAAGAAAAGTTATAGGCATGGTTGCTGGCGCAGTGCCTGAGCAACGGCGGCAGCGTCCGAGCTACCGTAACAGAAGTATGTTCACACAGCGTACGAAACACTAAGGCGGCGTTTTCTTCATGCACCTGCAGTGACAGGAAATGTACGCTAGCAAATTGACACGACCGCTCCGCCGCGCAACGGCCCTTACTCAGCAGGGTGTTAGAGAGTATACTGCTCGTACAGAGAGCGTACATTTCAGAAGACACCGGGTATTCGAAAATTAGGAGAAGAGACTCACCAAGTGTAGCAAAAGGAACTGAGGGACCGTATCTGGTATCCAGCTATCCGGGCCAGCCAAGCTTCCGTGAACTTGATGAGGTCCAGTTCGGCACTGTGATGTCGGTCTAGTAGTCCAACTTCTTCTGGGACCCTGGGCGTTGGTGCAGCAGCGGGAGGTAGATCCGCAGGTTAGAATCCTCAGGTTGTTGGTGGTCTTTGTCCGTTCTATGCAGACGCTCTATCTTCAAATGAAGTGCAGGAGATTTGGCGCATGAAGAGAGATTGATTGCAAAGTAGTTCAACCACCGTGAGGCGGTTATCTCGTTACCTATGGGTCGGGTGTAAAGCCCCGGTTGTTGCATGGCGCAACCATAGCTATTTAAAGGTTGTGTCACGGTGCAGCTGGCATGCACTCAAAGTCTGAGACATCTGGTCAGTGGACAACAAGGCAAACCTGGGATTTGTGGACCACTTCTTCTGAGTTGAAGAGAAAAGCTATTTTAGAAGCCTGAAGGCCTAGGAGGTCCAGGAGCGTCGAGGATGCACATCTATTCGCAGCATTCTTGATGGTGGTCAAGTGTCGGGTCCGGATTGATCAGCTCAGGATCTCCCAGTATTGGAACCACCCTACCGTACCTTCTGGTTCCGACCTCGTGACTGATTCCCGCCGTTTGATCCTCTTGCTCTAGAAAACGTCTAGATATGTGCTCCGGTAGAATAAACAACGTAGAGGAAGCCCTGCTACCAGCATGACTTCTACGTTCTTTATTACATCAAAAGTGATCACCAGAACACCAGGTGCGTTGGAGCGCTGAGTAATAGGCTTCCTTGTGCTTCCGGTCTGGGCCCTGTACTTGAAATTGACACCGTTGGTAAAACGCTGCCGTCCAGTTCTTGTCCACATTTGTTCTTCGAGCTGACAGCGATCACGCTGTTTTTTTGGCGTATTAATGCGGATCGTTAATAACAAGTTCAGACGCTTTCCTGTGTAGGTCTTTCTTGTAGCTGAGGTTTGTCGTGCTTTTACTGACCCGTGAAACCATACGGAGGTTTAGTTGCGCACTGAATGCGATAATTGTTATAGCGGTAGCCGTGTCAGTTGAACTGGGAGGGATTGCGCCAGTCGATCGATTTAACCTGAGATGGGTATGTGTTCACGTAAGAGGGTTGTGTTGGTTTGATCCGGAGGCAATATGGTGCGAATTGCAAGCCGTCAATGGTTTAAAGCCTGAAGAGCTCCTCTATTTTCAGTTCCTGGCTCAGTCTGGCCAGCTATACTTCGTACTGGTTCACTTTCTACCGGTAAGGCGTGGTACCTGACACCAAAGCTTTCAAAACTGGATTATTCGTGCGCGTGTAGCGGGACCACGGGTTGGGCCAGCACTTGTGTGGTTCCGAAGGTTGGTGGTGCTGGATAATTGGGCAGGCTGAGTGGAAGAAGCTAAAGGTTCTATTCTGTCTGGGACCGCAAAATTACAATTTTTTTTACAACTTTGAGGTTCATGAAGAGTTCTGCAGATGGGGAACAGGAAGAACTTTCATGACCCAAAGCCCGGTATGCTGGGTCGTATGTAAGCAATACCTACTTGTAAATCAGCCTACGGTAAAAGGTCGCCACCGCGGTTCAATAGATTACCGTTTGCCTACGTTCACAACTTGAGGCTTAGACCTCAATAGGTGCAACGGGTATATGCGCTAATAGAAAACCAAGGGTCGTAGACACCGTTTCTAAACTGAAAATATTATGGCAGCTAAAAGGGGTGAAGAAATCATGTCGCACCAACACTTGTGATAGGCTGAACTGAATTAGGGCGTGCGGTCTAAGGATACGTATAAGTACAAGCTATCAGGATAGTTTATGCGACATCATATACATAACCAGCAAAGGCTAGCGTGCGAAAATCAATCAGGCTGTCTAGAAAAGTCATTCAGTGCCTAATGTGAGACAGCACTCAAATAACTCCCAGAAGAAAGAAGCCAGGAAGACTCTGGGCTGTGCGTTTAAACCCGGAAACGCGACGGAACGGCACAGCAGATTCGGAGAGGTTGTTCCTGAGAGTAGCCACCACACAAGGGAAGAAACTGCCTCGTCGCCCTGACGTAATCTGTTAAAGAAAGGACTTAATCTGTGACCAGGCTGTTGGGAATTGTGTGGGTGAAGAAACTGCTCTGAATTTGCATTTGGAAGAAACCGAGGGCGTGGAGGAGATACCCACCAAGGCGATGGTTGTTAAGAAGATGGAACGGAGCAGTCCCTCAAAGCAGGATAAATTGTGGAGAAAGTGCATCAATGGTGCAGCCTTCCTCTAGTTAAAAAATGCATGGGATAGCCTGAAGATACTCTGCGACTCTTGTTGCTTGCATCAACGTGCAAAGCTGTCGCTACCTTCGTCTTAGTTGCAGTTGAACCGTACCAAGTCCACTTCGTCAAACAAAAATAACAAATGCGCTCCTCTTTACTGCTCCAGAGACTGGTCACATAAGAACAGAGGACAAACGAATGAAATATAATGAAATTCGTAAACCGTCACTACCAGAATTTGAAGTTAGCGCCTGTGGATTTTTTCGCCATGTACCACTTTTTTATTAAAGCTGGCAGCATTGACGCGGCGGCTGGCGACACACTCTTATCTCCAATTTCTATCCTAAAGTGCAGTACTGTTCAGCTCACGTAGCAACTCTCAGTCAAAGTAGTCCTTGTCTATAATCTCGAAAGTTCTGTTTCCCTGCACATGAAAAGCAGCCCTCGAAACCACCAAGACAGTAAGCAAACCAGAAATGCCTCAGAGGCCCCTTCGAAGCCGTGGACTCGGACCCGACGTACAACTATTAAGTCTGCTATCCTCTCTGGTTACACACCTCTCGGCTCCTCACCTTCGGAGGCAGCAGAGACAGTGTTGAAATGCTTGTCCACTAACTGCCTCGGCCTTTTCAACAAACTTTGCGATATTAAACAGTCAGTTTACCTTGAACAGCCGTCCATAATCGCACTCACTGAGACCTGGCTCACACCAGATGTCTCTGACCCGGAGATCTCGATAGACGGCTACTCCATTTTTCGAGCTGACTCAA
>SJOL01002831.1:136880-152959 GCA_004794785.1 Opisthorchis felineus | reverse complement strand
ATCCTACTCTGGATCAAGGCGTTCCTATCAGACAGAACATTCCGAGCGAAAGTAGGCTCGACCTACCCTTCTCCAGCGCCGGTCTCCATTGGAGCTCCTCAATGCTCCGTTCTGGGACCGCTGCTGTTTCTGGTATACGTCAACGACCTTCCAGACTTTCCTTCAAGTCCATGTCTACTTTTTGCGGACGACTTAAAATCCTGGAGTACCAATGCCAGTGCCCTCCATATAGATGTAGGCGCTGCAAAGCCGTTGCAAAGTCGTTGGACTGGCACCTTCCTCTGAATGACGAAAAGTGCTTCCATATGTCATTTGGAGGAGACTCAGCTAACGCCTATGTCGTGCATGGTGAGAATGGACCAAAATTACCCATGATCCTGCAATTACTTTGTTCTACTTGTGTTTATCCCAGAACACAGCTGCCCGCGGAATTTCATGTCCCTGGTGGGATTACCTCAACCACGACCTCCGTTAAAAGGCCGTCCAGAAACTGAAGTATGTCAGTACTGTGACGGCACGGTACTGCGATCTAATGGAACATGCGCAACTATTCTCTCCATACTCCGAACTCCCCCCTCGCCATCTCCGAAATCTAGCTACAGATGCAAACAAGCAGCTTGCCAGGACGCAACTGCATCTAGGGTGATTTCGTCCTCACCTGCTCAACCCTTCCATCAGATTTAACCATCTCGGTGCATTTTCAGTTTGTCATCCGCACAAAGTCAACGAGTTTCTTCACGGTTCACGTTTTGCCCTGTGCGTCAACACCAACTCACCCTCCCAAGGAACTTTTACACCCGACTTCGCACCAATGTCGACACCGGCAACTCTATGCAAATTTGCCGTACGCAGTGATTCTGAGATTCAAGCTACCATTTATTCTTATTGCAAATTTCTTCAGTTCATTGTCCCTACTTACGCCTTTCGTAACCCTGGCCATAAACACAAGTGTCCAAGGCCACGGAGCCTCTGCAGTGGTTTTCGGCTTCAGTCCAAAATGGCCGGCCGGATCACTGAAACGCCATTGCCTCTCCAGGTTTGTTGTTCTGGTTCGTCATTTTCCGAGATTTACAGTCTCCGGTCGAGTGCCACGAAGGATCCCCTGTTTTGACCCCCCGTATCGCTTGCCCACCATCTTTGAATTGTAACGGTCTAATCCTGGTCTAGTTTGCTAAGTCCACCAAAACACGAAAAACCATAATAAATGTGTTTCTCCGCCCTTGATATCCAATTACATCGTGCCCGTTTAGACATGACCCCATCCGTGTAGGATAATGCCTATTACCTGTGTGAACAGCCCTGCATGACTATCCCTGACATCAGTCGTGCCGTTGTTCTGACTGTACCATTCATGATCATGCCTGATGGTATGCAGCTCACTGGCTGGGAGTAAGCATTATTATGATACGCATACAATGAGACCATTTTGATTCAGCCCTCATAAATGGGGTGCATGGTTGATTATATTCAAGGGAAAAAACGCACTCGGGCAGAAAATAAAGTAAAAAATAATAAAGAGCGTGAAAGTGCAGGGGCGGATGCGCATTTCATGGTGCATAATATCGGTTGCAGCAAAGCCACCGGGAACAAAATGCCTCACGGATTTTTCGAAACAATCATAGGGATAAATATGAGGCTAGAGGAGGGAGGTGTGCTGATTTAACTTAGGAGTGAGGGGCCGAGAGGCAACGCAGACACCAGCACCGTATAGCAGAAACGTCGGATACCAAGGGGCCGTCGATGTTTAATCTCCAACATGGGTTGCCAGGGGAAATGTATGAACTTCACCTCCCACGGTGGCCATGGATACAGGTTTGTTGTCCTCGTATGTCCCTTGAACCTCCTCAAGACCTGGGCAGGGAACACCGTTACTGGACAGGTTAGGGGTACTGTGTGACTGTTTTATTTATAATACTAATAACGTTTATTCCCGAATAGTGGGTAGCATAATAATAATAATAATAATAGACAAGGTACGATCGTTAATATTTGAAAGTGGCGGGCAAAAACAATACGAGGGAGGGCATAGCAAGAGGCTTCCTGCCTGGTACGTGAAAAAAATAACAAAAGAAAAACTTCAATCTGCAGGAAAAGTGGAACCAGAATAACGGATCAGGAGAGGCAGCAGAACTGGCACGATCTGACCGGCTGATTTGAACTAAAGCCTAAAACCGTTACTGAGGCATCGTAGCCTTGGGCTGTTGGGCGTATGGCCAGAGTCACGAAAAGCGTAAGTGGGGGAACATGCGGTACGGATAAATGGTAGTAGGAAACTCAGAATCACCGTGTGCAGTGAAACTAGAGAGACTCACTAGTGTTGCTGCTGGAGCGGGGTCGGGTCTAAAAGTTCCTTGGGAGGAGTTCACGAAAACGCACAAGAAGGAACGCGAACTGACTTGGTGAGGGGTACAAAGTAAAAGACACCGAGATGTTCAGATCCGATGGAAGGGTCAGCAAATTGGAATGAACGCCTCCCGGTGGCAACTTTGATTGTGGTTGTAGGTAGGTGAACGAGTGGGCGAGCGGGCGCAGTCAAAGTAAGGAGTGAACAGTTGCGGGTATGCTATCAAACTGGGTATGACAGTGCCGTGCCGTCACTGCACTGAGATACTTCAGTTTCTGGACAGCCCCGTGATGGACGTCGTGATTGAGGTAGTTGGGCTGGGGTGCGCAGTTTTGTGAGCAACGGGGTGTTGTGGGTTTTCCAGGGGATTCCGCAGGGAGAGTAAGACCAGTGTAATATCGCAGGTAGTATTTGTTTTTTCTTCTTTTTGTCCGGTCGGATATTTCTTCAGGTGTAATGTATAGTTTGGGTGGAGTTAATAACGGCCAAACAGGATCCATAGCACGTATTATTGCAGGTCGAAGCTTGGGAATAAGATGAGATGGGATGAGATCAATAAGGCCTAGAGAGTTATAGGAGTCATCAGACAGGATATAATCCTTTAAGAAGAAGAAACTGAATGTTTATCACAATAAGGATTGATCTACACTCTACGAGGCCAACTGTTAACATTTTCTGCAGTTGAAAGAGGGGAGTGTGCAAGTACCACCCGAATATCGCTTGGCCGAAGCTTGATAGAGGTATCGTCAACTCCACAAACATTCATGATGAAGTGTCATAAGCTACGCAAACTATCATGCTCTCAAGTTATCCCGTCCTCTTATTCTGTTCAAACTAAGAAGCAAAAACAGACACCGGTCTGCAACAAAGTAATTTGGCATAGAAACAAAATAAAATGGTGGCTTTAATGCTTCCTTCGCAGGAGCACGTGAAAAATTCCATTATTGCTCGCACCGTGGACGGACATATCGGATCGGCCGATCGTTGTGTTACCGTTGAGGCTCAATCCCGATACCGGGACTGCATTTGGGATACCCACCCTGTCGACAGAGTGGGCCTCAACACATAAATGAGGGATAGTTGTGCTTGCTACCATGCACTGCTGCAGGTACACCAAATTATTGCGGGACAAACTTTACTCAGGGTTGCAGCTCACTTGAGATAATTTCTGTACGTTTGACGTTAAGGACCAATACCGGTCTTCGCGTAGTTGCCCAATAACAGGGAGTATCTAGGAACTGCAGTGGCAGGCGGCCATTACTAAGCTACGGAAGCTGTCACTATTATCGTCAATTTTGGGGCACACGCTGGATACACAGCTCAGGAATGTCCACGCTGAAATAAGGCTACCAAAACGTGGGTTGAATTCTCAGCTGTCTACGTCTACCCATGGGCACCTTGTGGTAAACAGGAACGTGCCCGTCTCTTGATTGAAAGTGTCTTGCCAAGCGGGGGCCATAAGTTATTGGTGCACAAGGAGACAGTGAAAAGAGTATGGTTGGTACCTTGGCTATGATTATTCTTATGCTGGCGGACAACTCTACAGCTCAGGCTTGATGTTCTTCGTGCATCCAATCGAGCTGGGATGGCGCCACTTGCAAAATGAGAGCTGCATGAAATGGGCAACACAAGTCAGAGCATCTGCGGAATCAGCTAAATTTTGCGGTCTTTGGTGTCCAAAAATTGAAGTTCCCTAGATCAGTCAACGTAATTTGATTTTTCTTCACAAATTGAAAATGTGGCAAACGCATCAAGAATGCGCACTAGAATAACATTCTGGTTAAGCTGCCAAGGCATCTGCTCCCTGAAGGCTTCGATAAAAACGAACAAAAGTGACAAACGTGGGCGGAGATTTGCAGGTGGCGACTTTTCTTCGTGTTCGCCTGACCTACAATCGTAATTCATAGGTAAGTGTGAGTATTATGTGGGCAGGGGTAATTTAATTGTAAAAATGAAAAAGGCGGGTGTCAACAAACGCATGCTGTTGCTTTTCTTCTCTACGGCCTCATAATGAGGCCATTCGCCTAGTGTCATTATACAGTGGCCGGTGGCTTAACAATACTTTTTCACGTGGATTTGACGGTTGTGTTTGAGCTGAAGTATAACCGGTGCACCCGAACAATCTGGAGAGCTTTCAAGGCGCGCTCTCAAGAGCTTCGTCCTAAAAGTCTGAGCGAAAGGCAGTGGTTGATGATACAAGTCCATTGGTGTTACCACCCATGAACCAGTGCTACAAGACTCTGTTGTTAGACCTCTGTTCGCTCGTCAACCTGGCAGGAAAATCTACTGATGCTGATTGGGTACTATCTGGCCCGGCTGGTTGGGTTGCTGCGTTTCGCAACCCTACGTTTCACGGTAAGTTCTAGCATATTCGCGGTGGAGCATGCCCCTCAGAATTAATGTATCTGTCCTGATATGCGGGGTTCATTTTTTTCTTGTACAGTGGGACATAGATCCGCACATCCAAAGGCAAACAATATGACAGCATGCCTTACCAGGCGTCACATAATTACCTGGTGTATTCACTGGCTGTTTGGTATTCGCGAACTAGCTCGCATTTATGTCATATTGGCAGCTGTGACGGAGTAGGGTATGCCGCAAGTTGGGGCATATTTGGATGAGTGTAGCCTGTTTAATCGATTTCCATCCGTGGATTTGCTGAAAGCCACGTACAAGTGCGTAACAAAACAGTATCTCTCCGTTTCTTATTCCTAAACGTGTTGAAATTGTAGCCCGAAGACTTTACCGTTGCTGAATAGGAGACAGGCATAACATACTGTAAGCACTTGTAATTAAGACCACCGGGCAGTTTTTTCCGATCGACAGTTTATCTTTTCAGGAAAGCGCGGACATAAAGCCCGTCAATGTGCAAATGATTCTATGAAACTAATTATTTTGGGGGAACTTAATTGCAATCCACCTTATGAGACTTTGTGAGGAACTTACCTGCTTCACTTGTTTCATTTGGTCGTCAGTAACAAACCATGCTGCGTCTGTGATGGAACCAAGAATATGCATGCTTCATGTTGGTTTCTCTCCGTCGCAATTGCTTGGACAGTCCCATTTACTCCAGTAAACTTGATTGATTCACTCGAGACATTCATTCACGACGAAATGTACGATGCTGCGATGGCGGTACCACGACTGCTGCACCCAGTCTGATGGTCTGTCCCTAGTTCACTATATTTCTGATGTTTCCTGGAAAAACGTATTACTTGCACGGGCAAGATCGCCTTGGCCCGCTGGATGTGTGCCAACACTTCAGAGTATTGGCCATCCCATTATTCCACCCGCTTTTTGTGTCCATATACCTGCCGACATTGTCCATGACGACGGTCTGGTTCTGTGCGATGCCAAAACATTGCCTGCCCCAAGATATCCTACCAACGACGGCTAAGAGCGGGCGAGTCCACCTGTCTCCAACATACTTTTTATTCCTGCGGTAGAAACCCCTTTCCAACTCAGAACAACTTCAGCCGGCCATCGTCTTTCTAGATGTGGCTTCAAATAGTCTTCAAACAGCTCAAAACCATTCCATTTGTTTAACTGTCTAGTTATAAATCCTTCGCGTTTTAACTACTACGTGTCCCAAAGATGCTGTTACAATCATCTCAAAGTCCGATTTCCCATCAGTCCCAACCTCTCCCCGCCCATCTACCCACAACGGAAACATAATATAAATGCTATGTAATGTTTGCACGTTCACTCTGGAGAATCCATTTGTGCAGACCGGGTTTCCACCGAAAACGGGGGACACTCAGCTGAGTGTGTACTCGAGTAGACGTTGCATCACGCAGGCTTGAACTGGCGTCTAGCCTACCTATCGGATCGTTTTGGATGCAATTTGGATGATCGGTGTTTCTAGATGATGCACTGAATTTGCCGATGCAGTGTCAAGTTTTACAAAAGAAGCTCGCGGCTTCCGACTATAGCTGGCGCATTTCGAATTCACAGTAAGCATCTTGTGTTCCATAACAATGTCCAATTTCACTTCATCAGACGGCAATGCTTGTTTTCGGGCTGTTGTGGACAAACGTCCAGTCTGAGATTGGCTGTTGTTATTCAAATTGAGCGAATGCGAAGTGACATTTGAGGACAGGGTTGTGAGGGTGATCCGACGCTTTTTAGTAGGGCTGGATGGAGATGTGTGCGGGCTGATGTCCATCGCACGGGCAATTTTAATGCCGCTGTGGTCATCGGGTTTTTCTGGCGTGTGAGGCCTCGTATTGGAGTCCTCAGCATTCTTTACCTCTCCGGAAACTAGAATGAGAAACGCTAGTTGGGGACACTGCGTTCGCCTAATCCGTGCTTTCAACCATTCTTGCCGAAGACGGTTCACCCACAGGCGGTATGGCATCAGTTTTTACACCCTTCGGGCCCCCAATAAGCTGCGCCCAAATCGCTTCGAGCGAAGTGGATTAGCGAACAGTAGCCGTCGGTGGAAAACACAACCATCAGATGCCCGTCGGCTGACCAAGTGGCATCGTTCAGTGCTTGATAGTGAAATTGTGAAACCTGGGCGAATGGTGAAGTCTGCTGTTTATCGTAGAACAATACATCTTCCAAGACCAGACAAAATAACCAGCGATAGGGGAGATCAAACAAACTATTCGGATGTTGTGTCCCTTCCACCCAGTCAGACCAAAAAGTTGTCACCGTCCGTAACTGAAAAGGCTGGGGACGAAATCGAAAGCACACCACTGGCCTAAGTCCCGTTGGCAAACTGACAACAGGCTTTGTGAAGTTTGACCGCAAGAAAAGGTGAGCAGCATGTTTTGAAGCGGCTACTGGAAGTGGTAGTGCATTTATAGGTTCCGGTGGGACTACTCCAGATGTCACAAGTGATACTGAAGAAGCCACGCTGCCAGCGAACACAGCTCCTTCAAGGTTTCCGGGGGGATAGGCGAGCGGTAGACCGTCAGGGGTGAATGTGAGTCGACGAAAAATCGATTTCCACAAGTCGTCCTGAAGCAGCCGTTGCGTTTTAATTTTCCCAATGTCCGCAGTGTTTAGATCATGTCGTTTCTGGCATACAACCAATCATTTAGGGATAATAATTATCCTTTTTTCTCATTCAGTGACCCACCTGCATGAAGCGCATTGCTGAAACATTCATCGTTGTTCATAGCTTATTTTAGTGTGTTGGTCGTTTTATTGCCCTCAAACACCTAGCAAAATTTGAGCTCAAACAGGGGATATCTTTAGAATTGATGGCCGTAGAGTGTTAACATTTTATGACCCATTTCTCCTGCATGTCTGCTTTCGGTTCCACTGTGCAACTACAGCAAATCTGTTGCGCGAGCAAGCAGTTCCGGATTCGAGGCGTTCCATGATTATGACGAATAATGCAGTCAAAACAGCAATATTCGCCTAATCTATGGGAAAACCAAGAACGTAAAACTTTGGAATTAAAAAAGTGTTCCCCTATACGGATAGCCTTTGGCTCCTTTTGGAGATTGAGGCGTTGAGAACAAGTTGTGGCAACCGGCAGCACAGGACGGAATATGGCGAAAGCACCAAGAGCAGAAGAGGTGCTACGTGGTTAAATGGGAGGCAACGTACGTTCAACAAGTTATCAGATGGAAGTCAGAGACTAAGAGACCTTTCTTTTCAGAGACGGCTAAACATGCTGACAAGCAAAGATATGATGTAAGGAGAGCTATTCCAAGGGCGAGACAGCATAGGTAAGTACGCAATCAACTACTAATCCTGAAATCAAAGGATAGAAAAGCGTTGGGCAGAGCGTGCAGCTTAAAGGAGCTTTGGGCTTCATTCGAAATGTTCTTTTAGGATGAGACGATTCGTTTTGGTTACTGCGTGAGAATACATCGGAACTCCGGGAGGGATGACAGCCTTCACTCGACTGTGTAGAAGTTGGATGGAGAGGGTTTGCGTGCAATGTAGTGTGCGTAGAGAAGGTCACAAGGGAACGTGCTGACCTAATGCATTTGACCTTAGCAGCGCCTTGGTGCTCAGAAAATGGAAAGAGGGGGAAGAAGGGGACCTGACTGACGGAAGAATTCGTTAAATAAGTGAACATTAGTTAGGGAGACCATGGTTTTGCATGGTTACAAACTTATAACGATGCATGTTAGTAAAAGACTTCCAAAAGGGACTGTTGATGATGGTGTGATAAGTAACTATTGGGTTTGGCCTGCTATAGTGTGGGCAGGGGAGCTTACTAGATATAGATGGGGTTCTTGAATTTATAACGGGGACCCCAATCTAGCAGAGCCTAAAGTCTGGAGTCAATGAATTTTGGAAAAACCGACGGTCGGGTGTCTGATACGAACCTAAGCCCTTTGAGTCACTGTAGTTCAAGTGGGCTGAGCGGCGGGAGAGCGACCGGGAGTGTGGGTATAGCTTTGTGGGGGAAGGCTGAACATTTTATGCACAGGTACAAACTGGTAGTACTGCGAAATGTAGGTAACTCTGGCGCGCTGGGTGGGTTACACATTCAATCCCGCAATGAAGGTGTCACACCGATTGGCGATGAAAAGTTTGCCATCCAACTGCCAAGCTCGCCGAACAGACCAACAACCATAGGTGAAATCTGGTTGGTTTCAGTGAAGGCATATGTGAACGGACGCCCGTTGTCCATGCCATCCATCGGAAGGAAGACGTGCAGGTTGTACTTGCACACCACGAATGAATTCTTTCAGAGGAGCGTCTCTAGGCAGCTCGTGACCTGCGTTCTACTGTGGCGTGCGACGTCTGGAAAACGCCGGAATAAGACAATCTGTAACTTTTCAGCAGGACATGTATGTATGCAGGGAGTTGCCCTCCATGCTAACACACGCGCCGCGCTATCGAGGCCTAACAGTATCTAGGCCATATCACCTACCAAAATGGATACCACCTATCAGGGGATTACTCAACCAGGCTTGTCAGCCCTTTCGGCAGTGCTTGTATACGTCCCGCGTCGTACAGTGCTTTCGGAACTCACCGACTACAGACTACATTTTAGACAGCGACGTTTCGTACTTCTGCAACACTTTTATGTTGAATAACTTCTCTTCAGTTTAGTGGTAGTTGACGGTGAACGGTTGTGCCAAGCATTTTGTTGCTACGACCTTTGCTCTGTCGCAATCTTCATAGCTCTTTAGACCAGCCTGTACCGGAGAGCTGGTGTTCCGGGTGCTGCTTGGGATTGGAAAATGCGCTATGCTTACTTGGGATTCATTGGATATCGTTTGGTTCTCGGGTTTTGGAGGCGGCTGCTACAGTGATAGTAGAGCCGTCAATAACGCGAAATTTTGCCGGTGTGTTTTGTCTGCCTCTAGCACAAATACGATAAACTACCTTACACTTCACCAGCTAACCCATTTTCACTGACGTGTTTGACTAATTTTCCAACGAAAATCTTTTCTGGGGTATGGCCAACAACCTGCTAATGCTTGAACACAGGCAAGCAGATTATAAATTGAAATACGTACCCCGGAAAATTGCGTATGCCCAATGGGGATCGGGGCGAAGCATTACTTTCTCCTTAAAAATATTTGAAGCTGCGCGCAACGTACGACCTGTCACAAATAAGAATGCATAGGATATGGTAGTCTTTAAGGTTGTTCGCGGAAGTTTCGAGAAGGTCTCGCGCTCTATATATAATTTACAGGATTTGGCCGGACTAAGATTAGGCTTGTTTAAATCGACTTCCGTGTCCACTTTAGCGCGTTTGTGATCATGTCAGAGGTCAAGGCGGCCGGTCCGCCCGCTCGTCAAGCAGCAAAACGCAGGGTTATATCTGGAAAAAGATACCTTGAACACAAGAAGTTCATTCAGCGGATTAACCGAAGGCTCAAGGCAAAGAATGAACCGCGAGCTAAAGGTCGTTACCCGGTTGGAAAGGCCAAAGTAGAGGTTGAAGTGACAAAGAAACGATTCGTGAGTACTTTTGCACGCACTTACTTTTCTATACAGCCTCGCAGCTTCACTACGCAACAGGGGAAGAGCAAGCTACGTCTTCGGAAGGCGAAATGCTTTTCTGACCACAAAAGGCGGATACGACCTGGATTCGTACCCGGCACTGTGTTGATTCTGCTTGCAGGTCCGCACAAGGGAAAACGTGTCGTATTTCTTAAAGCTCTTCGCAGTGGGCTCTTGCTTGTTACTGGTAGGTTCACCTCACATGACCTCTCTACCTGTAGGGCCGTTCAAATACAACGGTGTCCCGTTGCGTCGTATTAATCAGCGATACGCTATTGCCACTCAGACACGTATTGATTTATCGGGGATCGAAATACCCAAGCGTGTGACAGACGACTACTTCAAACGGGTCGACCTCAAACAGGACAAGCGTAGCGTGGATAAACTGTTGACTGATGAAGTGAAGGTTAGTTGCTTTCCAAGTGATGTTTATTTGCTACTGCTGAATGCGTGACGCAATGTATTTCTGATTCTTCTTCGACTGTGTGGCTCCACAACCGTGCACATTTATTTTCCTTGCAGAAGTATTCCGTAAGTGAAGAACGGAAAGAGGATCAAAAGGTGATTGACAGCCAAGTATCCGCTGCCATGAAGAAACATCCTGATTCGAAGATAATCCACGCATACCTGCGTTCTCTGTTCTCTCTTGGCAAGCGTGACTATCCTCACCAAATGATCTTTTGATCTCCTGTACAATAAAATTTTCACACTGGATCTTGTTCTTAAAATGGTCTACAGGCCTGTTTAGTGGCGTGGATTATCCTCTGGGGAGATACCGGTGAGTGGTAACCAGAGTTTCCTCATGGAGCACATGCAGTTAGCTAACTGCTGTTATTTCGACGTTTGAATGTTATGTGATAGTACATGCGTTGAAAAGAGCTGACGTTCTCGGTACTGTCCAGATTGATCTTCGATGAACTAATGAGGTGGAGTGTCTTCAAAACCGGTGTTTAATTCGACGCCGATGTTACTCTGTAGTACGTCTTTGAAGTCGTAGACGAAGCGCAAGCACTGTTGAACCACACTGTCGTCCAGCGTTCGTTGCGCCTACAATACATTCAGGATGCTCAGGGTCTCTGTGTGCCCCTTGCCACTCTGGCGGAGGCGCTGGATGTCTTAGAGGATTTTACATTCTCAGCGGTGTATCTGGCGGGGTCAGTACAGTAACCCTAAAGTCCCGATTCACTTGCCAGGTTGGGTCATTGGGGCATCACTGGGTTTCTAGGGTGGTGTTTGCAGTGAGATCAGCTTCGTATGGTTGTGACTGCGGGTCAGGTATCTTTTTCCTTGAAATCACAGGAGTGCTGCTGGTGTCGGCTGCCTCCAACGGGATCGTAACGAAGTACTGAAAAAGCTGTTTGGTTGTGCCGCCGGTACTTGAGCGGCAGGAATCATCATTTTCTTCCGGGTTGGTAATATGCTGCGCCTACCAGGACAGCTGTTGTCTTCTGTGGCCCCGTCGGAACGGAGTGGTCCACGAGGTGGACAAAATGTGAGTTGGCAAATTGGTATGATAGATTACGAAAACTCGGTTTTGTTGGCGTGGTTCGTCTTCCTGTAAAAGGTCCAGTCGACCCGTCATGTGCTTGGCGGTAACTGCATCAAATAGAGGCTGATTGGTGTTGATGATGTACGTGCCGACGGCTTATATGGCCTGGTTGGGCGTTCGGATATGTAGGCACCTCAGGGCTATTGTGATAGACTGGCCCCAGGTTCCTTATTCGCTCCTCACTTTTCGCTTTAGGGTTTGAATCTGGGTAAATGAACTGGTTGCACGACGGTGGGGCGTCACTATCGGCACTAGTGTTGCTCTCTAGTTATGGTGGTTCGGCCCAGGTATCTGTTGTTTGGGGCAGTGCAGGTTATCAGTCTGAAATGTTCCGCTGAGTTCTACGGCGGTGTGTTGTTGATGGGTTATTGCGGATCCCGTAAATTATGGTTCCTAATGGCGTTGAGTAACTTGTCACTTGCGGTAAGCGAGGTGATCACCTTGCCTTCAGGGGAGCAGCTCAGAGCGTACACTACCGATTGGTCTACTTTTGCTTCATGCTTCCTGGGCAGCTCTTCCCGTAGTGGACCAGGTTTTATGAAACAGTAGCAAATATAGTACGGAGTGCGTCTTCCATAAGGAGACCACAGGAACAGAATGGCCGAAGCTTTCCTCTCTTGCGAGTTCGTCTTTTTAAAGGAACATTTTGGAAGCCGTGTCGAAATAGTGGTAACTGGGGCGTGTTAACTGGCTGTTGATCGGGTGGCGGTTTACTGGGTGGTGGTGGACCTTTTTGCCGATCTTGGCAGTTGGCTTGCAAACGTTTTGTTACCATCTAAGCAGGCTTCGTCACTGCATGGTTGGGTGGGTTTTGGGGGACGCATACGGTACAGTGCTCAAGTATGGTATAAGGTTGGTGGAAATTAGTGAACTAGGCCCCACCGTGGAAGGCGACTAGCACCGACAGCACCCAAACTTTTCGTAATCTCTTTCATACCCTTCTACCAGGTCAAGGGTTGGCCACCTCTCTGCTTCCGCCACTCTGAATTGAGCACGAAAAACAGCACTGTCTTTGGCAAACGATAGATCGGCATACGCAACACATGTCTCAACCACCACAGCTTCTGGTGCTGGACACACTCCTCAGTGGATGTCGCCGTTGCACAACCGAAAACGTGCTTTCTAACTGCCTTGTTACGGATTAGCCGACACCAACCTACACGGGCTTTGATTCTGAGACAACGGTTGTTAAAGACCTGAAGAAATATCAGTTCCGCTTTTCGAACAGGCCACCTCTCACAGCCATACGACGAAACAGTCCGCACTGTAGACTGATACACACGCCCCTTAAGGTTCAGAGATATACCACTTTGACGTCATAGCGGAGCCTTTCAGATTGATTCAGTGACCGCATCTGTCACACTACAGTCGGTACTAATACAACTTCCAAAATACGTGAAATGCTCCACAACTTTGAGTGCCTGCCCACCGGTTGAACCTCAAACAGGGCGAAACCGGTAGGAGGCGATCTAGTGTTTTCACCGAGTAGTGCTATGTAAATGAAGGCATTCCGATATCGCTCCAAATGAAACATGCGGTGGTCTATGTACTACACATTCTGTTAGATAGTACCATAAATGAGAGATTCAGCTGAATTTCATTTGAGTATCCAGTTAACACCAACGTATTTGCAGATGAGCGTTTGTCGTCAGCATTGCTTTCTCTTAGTCCGAGGTGCGCAAGCGGATGCACGCACCGCTACCTTAGGCTGGTCAGTTAGGGTTATTCGTTTACAATTCAGTATTATTACAATTGGTTATTATTTTATACATTACCTTGTTATTCTCGTAAGACGATTTACTCAGTGCAGTGTACTCCATAGGAATGCGTCCATTGTAGCGTTAGTGTCAGATCGCTGGAGACACGTAATACAAATTACTTGTGGCGTGTCTACTATTGTCTTGCTGGGCACCCACGTACACGATGTGTTTGTCAACTGCATACAGACAAAATGCGGAAGCAATTGAGAGACGTCGGCTTTCCTAAGCCCGAATATTAACCCCAATAATTTTACACCAAATGTTGTGGATTGCTTCAGTTTTCAGCGTGGTGGTGCACCCGACCCAAGCAATTTACTATAGCTGTAACCACACTGACATTTTATCATACAGTAAAGCTAATCACCACTATTTGTGGAGGCAAAAGTGTGATCCATATTACGCAGCTGGTAACTGGGTAGTCAAGCTATTACACAATCATCAGAGATTATTTGGAAATACTCAGTAGCACATGTCCGTATGTTGATTTCCTGGATTTGGCTATCATATTCTCAACCCGAGAACGACCAACTTACCGGAAACTGAACCAGAGTGAGCAGTGTAAAAAACATGTCTCAAACTGGTGTTTCTGGCATTAACTACCGTAACTCCTGCTTTCTGGTCTACATAGCACATTTTATGTTTTCGAAGCTTACCCATTTACCATAAACTGGTGTATTCAGCCGGTTGGATATTGCCGACGCTTGATTATTTTTAAAGAATAAATTTCATTTTCGCTCCGAGATTAACTTTTTCCAGTAACTTCATTAAAATGTTTATTGCAGCGTATTCACTGTAACGGACAGCATTCCGCATATATACTAGGAGCAAGCGAAACACCATGGTGAACGTACAGAATACATAATCTGTCTATTCCGCCAATTGTGGTGTTTTTCTCACTCTGCTTTTAACCCTCCATAAGAATGTATCTATACCATACAGTATTTTTCCAGCTGGTTCGACTTTGTAGTAGGAACCACAAAATGGCAGCGGAAATCCGTACCACATAGTGGTCAAAATCAAGTCATGCCATGTTCGCATATTGGCGCGCGGTTCGTCGAGCTGCTGTTGTCTGTCTCATCTCATTCAGACAAACCGAATATAGCGCACTATGAAGTATGTGAATTACTTGACTTCACTGTGGGTTTATAGAACTCCAAAACCGAGCGCGGAAGCAGCAATAAATTGAGCAAACTAGTTTGAGGGAATAGTCGTAAAAAGGGTCAGATGTGGTGATCATTCGTGGAACACTAATGGCATTGTTGAATTCGAGGCAAGCAGCACTTCGAGACAGACGTATTTCCAAACCCTTTGTGGTCTTCCTTGAACTATTTCGACCTCTTGTTCCTGTTGCATGCATTCCGTTTGGATATGTTTGTTCAGTTCTTTGTAGAATTTTCGAAAGACCTGAAATTCAGTTTTTAGGATTCCCAGCTTTTGAAATTCCGGTACACTGTCGCAGTTATGTCACTGACTATGGACGAGTAGGACGCCACTTAGCCTGTGATCCTTGAGACAATTCATCCCTGGCTATCGTGTAAATACCCAGGAGTAAGTCACACAATTACGACAGCGAACATATTAGTCCGCCTGAAGAGAGCCTACGTCTGGGAAACGGCATTTTCCCTTTTATCGTATTAGATTCCTTTCAGGATACAATTTAGATGATCCAGGTCGTGGAAAAATATAAAAACTCAAGTTTCCCCATAAGTGACTTTTTAAGCAAAGTCACCAGTAGTCCTCTACTTGGCTTGTTTCCTCAAATAAAGCACAATTGTTACCGGTTTGCAACGTAAGAAAAGTCTAAAAAACCGAGCAAATTTAAGTTGCCGCTTCAAAACAAACTGATTTAGTTATTTCATGAAATGAAGAGCGATTGCTAACATCGTTTTCCTGTCTCTTCAGAAACCGGTACTGATTGGTGACACAAACCCGCAAAAAGTTCTTGGGGCTCAGTTTCCGTCTTACCACCTGTTACGGATAGAGTATCGATCCTGATTGAGCGCGAGAACAAGAATGAATAGCGCTTTACTTGTCTAAGAATAGACGTACACAAGCTGAAATTGAAGGCGAAAGCATGGTCAACACGAAACGACAATGTGAACACAAAGTATAGTCATGACATTCACCCGGGCCGTTGGATTGTGTGTAGAAAGGGGTAACTCGGACACAGGTATTGAATGAATGCTTATAAAAATCTACTGAGGGATAATGATGTGTGGTCAGGCTTCTCGGTTTCTTAAAATGTAGGGTAGCGTACGCTGGCCAAATCAGAGATGCTAGGGTCATATGTATTTGGGGGCGCAGGTGCATCGCCTGAGCACGGGGGTGAGACTGGAGTATGATCGGTATTATCTTCAACGTCACTTAGCGGAGGCGCGTACAAGTCAGAGCGAGGGGATGTATGAACGCCATTGCCTTCACTGGATAAGGTACGCGTGAACTCGTTGACATGTGTGCGATCACCACAAGGAGCGAAATGGCGGACGGATACAGTTTCTTT